>WOGR01011164.1:0-10659 GCA_015342045.1 Leptinotarsa lineolata | reverse complement strand
ACACACACACACACACACACACACACACACACACTACTAAACTGATTTTCGTTACATTGGGTTAGCTTTTTGGGGAAAATTACCTACCTATTTGGAGCATGTAGAGAAAGTTCCTTATAAGACACTGGCAAAAAAATCACCAGCAACGGGGTCAATTTTTTTTCTTACAGATTCAAAATATTGCCGCGCAAGCTTTCCAATTTTGTATCCGTGGCAAGCTTTTGAATCTGTGACTCACAGAATAACCTAAGTCGAACATAAAAAAAATTATTATTTCCTTTTCAGTGCATTTTTATAAAAACTTGTCTTTAAAAATATTTTTTCATATAATATTTATTTTTTCGTTTTTAGTACATTTGATTATAGACTTGTTTTTAAAAAGTCCATACCAATTTTGAATATAATCGGACCATAATCACAAAACTCATATGCCATTTCGAAGCCGCCATTTTGAGTTTCTCGAATTCAATGAAAGAATCATAATTTTCGATCCCAGAAATAATTCTGCTCGATTTATCTCGATTTTAGTTATGGTCATCTAAGAATCTGGGATTCCCCGAGTTCTTTATTTTTTTTATATCTACTGTTCTTTTGATTATGGGAAAAAACTGAAGGAAAGAAAACTAAAATGAAGTGATATTAAACACTCGGCACATGCGAATAATGTGAGCATTGCATTTCCACAGATAAGAATTTCACGAAATATATCTATAAAAGACCTAACTTAACTCTTCGATATCATTTTATAATTATTGGTAAGGACTCGACCTTTTCAATCAAAATACCGATCATTCTTGTCTGATTGGTTATAAACACGTATTCAATTAGCAGACTAGATTTTGGTTCAGGTTCCACTATTATTGGAATTCACATTTCACTTCCACACTGCGAAATGAAATTAAAATAAAAGTCGGTTATTCACCAGGTATCCACAAATGAATACACAATAGTTCATTTTGACGCCATTGGGGGCGCTCAAAGCAGCAAAGTGATGGGTTACCACAAATATTTTTGTGGTAACCCATTTGCATTCGTAGATATTCAGGGATTCATTGTAAATAGCTTGTTCATCCCTAAAGAACTCACCGTCGAAATTGGCTTTAAACGAAGCCATTATATGTTCATACCTCCACGACCGTTTGCCACATTGAGTAATCAAGACAAGAAAACCGCATTTTATTTGGAGAGGAATGTACATTGTATTCGGTACTCTGATGGAGATATCGAATATTCCAGAATGAACGAAATACTTCACTCCAAGTACTGAATGCTGCCGACTACATTTACGTTCGCGGTGAGCAAAAAGCAGAATTTTTGCGACACGAATGTATAACTTTCGGAGTGTATCCTATAATCATTGATGTTTGCACATTTGATGGAACACCTTGTGCGACTGGAAACTTTGAAAAAGACGTGAACCCATGCCATGCTACTGGACAATTTTCGTGCACTGAAAGAAACGTTGAACGTCTACGCCAGTGGTTTTTGAACATGACCTTTGTGATTTGAGATGGAAAGACTATGCAAAACCATCAGTTGCCAATATGCTTCCGACAGCTTCAGATATATCATTCGCTTGTAAAAAAATCGATGATTTCATTGATATAATATATATGCGGAGATTATAGAAAAATGGACCCATCGGAAGAAGGTATTGATGAATTTCATAACTACTGCTGAAACTTCCACAACTAAATATGGTGAACACTACAAAAAATGCCCCTGGTCGAATCCCAATACCAAATGCCGACCTGATACATGTAAATGCGCATTCATATTTCAATATATGTTATAATGAAAACTATTATTATGAATAAAAATGTATGACTTTATGTATTTTTCAATAAAAAAACACACTCTATATATACTTTTTTTCCCTCATCTAAACAATAATTTTTCCTTTTGATGTGCTGCACGTCACGCCATCTGTGTTTATTTCCTTCGTCAACTCCTTCATCGCACAATGGAACGTTAAACTCTCATCGATATTGGGGGGATCGCACGTTGAAACGTTAGGCTCTCTCTCGTTACCGTCATTTTCATGCAACGGCGGCAACGCCTCATTGGTCGCATGTTGAAACGTTAGGCTCTCTTCGCCGTCGATTTCTTCATATTTATTTTCTACCTGCCCCCCTTCTAACATGTTGGATCACATGTTGAAACGTTAGGCTGTCGTCAACGTCATTTGTGCACGTCACGTGCACTGTGTTTATTTCCTTCGTCAACTCAACTGAATAAACACATCCATCGCACGTTGAAACGTTAGGACCTCTCTCGTTACCGTCATTTCATGCAACGGCGGCAACGCCTCATCGCACCCATAAACAATGTCTTATTTTACAACCGGCAACACCGAACTGCGCTACCATTTATCTCGGAAACGAATCAGCTCGATGCAATCTCCATATCTCTCACACGACGTTATTTTCATACAAAAAACGGTAACGCCTCATCGCATCCATAAACAATGTTTCATTTTACAACCGACAACACCGCACTGCGCTGGCTTTATCTTTGAAACGGATCAGCTCGATCCAATCTCCATCTCTCTCACACTCACATGACACACCGACCCCTCTCACTTACACACACACAAACTCCTATGCATGAACAAATTTGAGGTTATGTACAGAAATTGAGGTAGCTTCCTCGTTGTATTTCCACTTACCGTTCTCTTACTGGTAAAATGGTGGATGCATTCGATCATTACTGATTCGTGATTCATCTCTTCTCATCTTCTCATACTCTCGCACCGGGTATCAGTGACCTCGTGACCTATCAGTGGTATGCATGGTAGCAATTCGTCAGGGGTTCGTTTCGGAGAAAATGTGCAAGGTAAGCATTTTAATCTCTTTGTGTTGAAAAAGTTGAGGAGCTCTTCTTTTGCCTGTTGCACTACTATTGTGATAATGAAGGCTACACCAATTTGAGATACTGCTTTGTTGAGGATGGCTTACCTCATCGCTGGTGACCTTGGGAGTGTGGCTGCGTGTTAGTCTTGTGTCTCATGGCTTTCTAAATGAAGTACTTCCCGAAGAAGGTTTGCTTGGATTCTCCCTTGTTTGCCTGTGCCGTGGAAATTGAATGTGGGTGATCTGTTACGCCAGTGTCGTCCGGGGATGCCATTGGGGTGGTGTTGTGTTGGTCGTCAGCCGCATATGAAATAAAAATTACAGGCAGATGAGTTATTATTATATTATGTTTGTGAATTGATATAACATTTTTCAGTTTTATAAGTACATGGGAAAAAATAAATTGAGAGAAAAGAAAATAGAGTAAAACAGATTACTCTTACTACTTGAACGTTATGGATTAGGTTTCGGAACTGTCTATTGAGTACATCTATAACTAAGCTTCGTTTATTACCTTGTTACTTTATAGTATTTTTGAAAGTATCAATGGAGTTATCCAGCTTACTTATTCTGTTTTCGGTTATATTAAAGGATATTTTCACGGATTCCTCGTATTCTGAAAAATCTTTTCGAATTCTCTGAAATAGTTCTGACTGATTCTAATACCCCCCTATTCAGTTTTTCTACCATATACGTCAAACCATTTTCATTTATTATTAGTGAGTCGAGTTTGTGTTGCGTAGCGACGCCACAACACCAAGAGAGGCCTTCGCCTTCGCCTTCACGTTCCATGCAAAAATAAAACATCAGATAATGAAAAATTCATCAAATACTGAACCATATGATATATTCGGATTCCCTATGACGAGAAGGTTTTGAATCAGTCAAAAACAGGTCACTATCGGTCCAATTTCAATGATTTTGACATCAATGGATTCGTTTTGATGTCAAGAAACATAATTAATAATTTTCCTGAGCTTAAAAGGCCCCATAACCTATTTTCTTCAAATCAGTTAGTAGGTTAGTGGAATCGGAAAGAGGGGTGGGTTTGAAAGTTTCTAACGTAGGAAGGAATTATTCATGAAATCAAAAAAAAACAATATACTAAGAAATATTCATTGATATCTGATCATTCTATTGAATATTCACAAATAAATTTTTCAAGTATCCAGAGAATTTGCTGTTATCAAAGTTTTTTAAATCTTCATACCTCAAATCTACTTATATGAGTAGATGCTCTATGGCGGTTTCATGACACAGGAAATTCAGCCAACAGCACCAATGAAAAACGTAAGCTTGGTTCGATTAGCGGTGGCGTTATCGCTGATAACAAGAGTCGAGCTCGCTTGGAATGATATAAGAACGATAATGATTGGGTATACAGGGTATTGTTTCAAAATACATCAATCAAATGCTATACAGGGTGTGTGCAGCGTTAAAGAAAAAAAACCGTGAAGAATGAAACATGGCTGCCATCGAAGTATACAAGGTGTGTGAAGCGTAGAATAAAAAACATGGCGGTGGGCATTGAGTGAAATACACAGCGTGTGCAACGATGGAGAAAAAAATATGGCAGCCAACGATGGAGAAAAAGGTGGAGGCCATCGAAGTATACATGGTGTGTGCAGCGTTGACGAAAAAAAACATGACAGTTCAACGTAAAAGGAAAAACATGGCTACCATGGAGCTATACAGGGTGCGACAAAATACAGCATTTGGGAAAAAAACATGACAGTTCAACGAGGCTCTGACGTTTCAACGTGCGATCCCTCATTCTGTACAGTGTGTCACAAAATACATTGTTCCAGAAAAACACATGACGTCAATGTGTACAGGGTGTTTCAGAAACATATCAATTGAGGAAAACTTGTTGGTTTAACGGAAGTGTTGAATAGATGATGGAGAAGCAAAGTATTCAGCGAGTACATTCCAAAATGAGTTTTCTAAATTTGTTTTCGTGTTTTGAAACATGTGTCATTTGTCAAATGTTAGGTGGAAAATGGGGGAGTGGGGGGATGTCAATGAAAACATGCGGAATTGGAGGTTATGAAGGAATCTCGACACGTTTTCATGTAATGTTTTCGTAAAAGTGCAAGTTTCTGTTTTTATTATCATCATCAGGTGGTGAGGTTAGGTGAAAAAAAGGAATGAAATAATTCGAATGGAAATTCATCGAACATTTTGTGAATATATCACAGAGTTATTCGTATAGAATATTTGAATTTCCGAGGCTGCAATTATATTTGGTTTAGTTGTGATTGTGATGCATACAAGGTGAGTCACCTCCGTTGTTGTTAATGTCGAATGTGGGGATCATCCACAACGTAATGCAATAATTTTCCAAATTCACAACGCGTGTAGGTATATCCAACTCATGAAATTTCGCAATTAGATAGTCACGTTTTTGTTGTCCTCGTACATAAACAATATCGATATGTTGTGGATTTTTCATGAGAATGGCATGTAATTGAATATATTTCACAAAGCCAGAGAATTACCTCAATCCGTGAACGACCTCAATCCGTGAACGTTTTGCATGAGAATGGCATATAATTGAATGTATTTCAAAAAGCCAGATGGATACCTCAATCCGTGAACGACCTCAATCCGTGAACGTTCTGCTCCAAGTAACAAGGAAACGGTTTGTTTGGTAGCAGTAAAAAGTAACTACATTGAATTTCAATCCTGAAAGCTCCGTGAACGTTTTGTTCCAAGTGACAAGAAAACGGTTTGTTTGGTAGTGGTGAAAAGTAACTACATTGAATTTCAATCCTAAAAGCTATCTCCTTGGAATGGAATTGTTGCTCGATGCAAAAACTCGAATATCTACAACAGCTATTCTCATGTTGACTCTGCGATTGATACTGAAGGAAAATCACATCTTCAGTTCCATTTCTTGATAATTTTGCTGAGTGGGAGGTGTTCAATGACACTGTCGTGCACAATGATGCAATAGGCTCGTGTATTTTGTGGAAATCCTTCGTATGCTTCGATATCAAGTTTTACATCAACACTGGAATTTTTGACGCTCTCATCTCTTCTGCAACAATCGATGACAAAGAGAGATTTCTGTGTGAAATCGGCGATAGTGATTGGCCATTTCGTAGCTGAGACCGAATTGTGCGTAATTGATATAGGCTTGCAAATAATTCATTCTTGCAAAATTTATGTGCATATTTTTTTGAGGTTGATTCTCACTGTTTAGAGTCAACGTTATTTTGGTGATATTCAAATGATCCAATATTGTTGGATCATTGTCAATTTTGGGGTAATCACGTTCTTTTTGGAAGCATATAATCACATAGCAAAGGCTTTCGAGAAACTAGGAAGTCTTGACGGCCCATATTTCTTTTTTTGCACTTTTAGTGAGAGCAGGCAGCATATGGAGTTCGCATTTTGCAAACAGTGTGTGAATAGGTGTGTCAGTTTGGATAGATTTCAAAAGTTGCAATTCAATTCGATTATGTGGCAAGATTCGTTCAACTATGAGTTCGATATTTTTAATGTTCAGCCCAACTTCCGTCTTTGATTCTACTGTACCAGAAGTTTCATCTATGAAGAAAAAGAACTTTATTTATTCAGTACATGTCCTAATATGGAACTATGAAAAATAGTAATACAAACATCTTTCTAGACTAACAGTCATATAAAAAAAAAGAAAGACGAATGACTAATGTTGTAATACATTCTGGTGATTTATAGTGACTGGATATGTTTACTGATCCTCGTTTTGAATACATGAATGGTATTAGATTCTTTGATGTCTTGTGGTAGCTTATTGTCGCTTATAGAATAGCAATTTCATTGCGTTTGCCATTTTCCAATTAGGGAGATGAAACATATTATTTCCTCTAGTAGTTATAATTGTGTATTTGGGAGTTAATCATAGTGAATTCTCATAGATAATCTGGAAGTAGCTTTGTAATATCTTATAAATAAAAATCTTTGTTGATTTATGAAATCTGTTTCTCAACGATACCCACTGAAAACAATCTAATATCGCTGTAATGCTGGTAAAACGATTACACTTCAGTATTATACTCATACCACGATTTTGCAGCTATTGTAGTCGTTAAATTTTATTAGAATCAAGGAAGTATGGTAAGCTACCACAATAATCAAAGTGGGGCTGGATAATGGTATTATATACTGTATTTTGGAGTATGTTGAAAGACATGGGAAAATTCTAGAGGAGGAGTAAAGTTTCTTACTAATTTTTTCACTCATGTAGGAGAAATGTACCTGTGATAATGAGCTATTATCAAGTATGGAGCCAAGATATTCAAAGTGGTTCATGAATTCAATATTATTGTTATCTATTTCCAGATTGAAAAGATAATTCAAGTTGAAATCACCTACTCATATACTTTCTGTATTGCCAGTAAACAAATCGTCACAGAAATCTTCAAAGTCATTCAAAAATACTAAAAGACTCGAACTTGGAGAATGGTATGATGCACTAAAAATTTAATACCCCTTATTATTCACCCTAATCACTATACACCAAAAATTTCCTTTCAAAATAACAGTTCTGTGAAAAGAATAACTTATGTTACGTCTTGAATATATCAGAACCCCCCCAGTATGTCGTGAGGTAGAGTTACATCTTATCAGAGTATGGTTTTCTGGAAATATTTCTGTATCCTCAATAAAAGATATCGTACGGGTTTCACTGAACAATATCACTACGAGGTTATAACATAAAATATTAACAATAACTTGTTCTCTATTTGCTGTGAAACTTTGAATATTCATATATAAGATGTCACTATTCAGTGGTATACTAGAATGCTTCATGAGTTTTTCTGAACTGAACTCAAATTGACAATCGTAGGCTTATTGTTGATGTATTTGATAATTTTAGAGTTATCCCTATTTGATTTGAATTCATCTAATTTATTTTTCAATGATTTATAATAGCTTCTCTGCTTCTGCGTTTGGTCGCCAAAAATTTTCAGTCCTACTACTGCGGACTTTCTGTTTTTCAACACTCGAACTGCATCATTTCTGTTTTTTAAAATTACTTCGACTAGACGATTTTTTCCTGGTGAAATCTTACCGACTCTAATGACTTTCATACCCGCGGTGTCAATATTAAGTTCTTTGATCATATTTTTGACGGTCACTTCATCCTCTTTTTTCTGCTGGATAGAAATAGCATGAGATTCATTTCTATTTTTTATCATTACATTGGATTCACGCTTTCAGCGTTCCATCATTTCCGCTAACACATCTTCATAAGACTCACCCTGTATACCACCCCCCAAAGTTTGACCAAAGTCGGTAGGTTCATACTGAACCTGAGTCCTCGTTTTGTTAAGATCATTGGATAGTTCATCAAAGTTATCTTGGGGTTCATTAAATTGTTTGATTAGAGTAGGGACCCTTCAAAATCCTGCTTGACAATCGTCGCATAAAAAGATCAATCTCCTTCTTGATTTGAGTTGCATAACTTTGAGTTCAGTAGGTGTAAGATTTTCAGACTTCACACATAGAGGGTTTTTACATCTATCACATGAAAAAATTTGGTTCATTTCAAATACTTCACATTTCTTGCTCTTGTTTTTATCTATTTTTTGTAAGATATGTTTTAAATATTAGTTCTAGATAAGTATAGCAAATGCTGGATTTTGATATCAAATAAGTTGTTTTAGACAATTTGAAAGATTTTCCAAGTAGCTTCCTTTTGTAGAGTGCACTTTATACAATCACTGTACAAAATTTTGCTATTTCATTGTTGCTAGAATCACATTAAAAATGAATATTATGAGGAGCACATGTACACACGACTCATACACAGTGGTATGAAATGATTGAAATAGTTGCTGTTATCTCCAGCTCCTACTGATAAAATGGTGTATTCACCATAAGAAACACACTGATAATCATTGAAAATATTCAGAAAATGCCTAATGGGTATGAGCATGTTGAACGGTAAAGATGCAATTCGAATTATGCCTAGGCTATTGTGATATTTCCATCCAGAGATTGCCAAATGCCTGATATCTACGTCGATGTAGGTGATAGAGCCTTTGTCAGTACTAACAATTCCAACTCCACGAACTGCTTCCAATTCTTTACCTTCATGCTCATATACAGCAGATTGAAACATGAAAGCACCAGCATTATTTCCAAAACTTACCCGAACATCTCTTCCAGTTCTCTTAACTTTTCCGCTGATGTATAGCAGGCACAAAGCATCATAGGCATCGGATTGATCAATGTTGATTTCATTAACGTCAGTATTGCAAAAAAGTTTGACATACGGATAGTAGGTCCGCCATTCTACCTTTTGTATGGATCCATTGTTTTGTGGTTTCCAGGAAATGTTGAATACTCGATTGGACAACATGATAGCCAAGAGATTTCAAAATTAATTCATTCTCATGTGTTGTTGACCCTGTTTAAAGGTCTTGGTGAAGACTGACGTGGGGTTTAATGATGCGTTATTCTTATAGATAGTTAACACCATATTTTTGTTTCAATACCAAACATATTATTATTTCTTCGTTGAGAAAATCATTGAGCCTAGAATGTTAGTCGAGTGCTCGAAATGTAATGTTCATTTCTTTTATATGAGAAATGGGTAGATGAATAAGATGAATTGGTGTTTCATCGATTGCGTGACCAGCATAAAAATCAACGGCAAATTTGTTTGCAGAAGGCTCCAAACCTAATGTTGCTATCTATATGTATAATACGTACTTTAATGACATTCTCAGGTAGATCGGATGCGTAATGCAAGTTAAGTTTGAGAAGAGTAGACGGAAACCCCATAAAGTGAGCCAAGCTATTTACAGGTCGGAAATCAATCTAGTGTTCAAAAGAAAATATTTTGCTATTTAGCGTATTATTGTTCGGTTTGAGAGAGAAAAATTCTTGAGGATTTTCCTTGTACGTTTTAGGCAGAATATATTTGCTTATTGAAGCTTCAATATCACCGATTTCGTAAGAGTCATAAGGGATATCGATATTTTTCTATTCAGTTTTAACATGATTTTTGTAATAATGGAATTTTGTGCCTTCTTCTATATTCGGTATACTGTTGTATGAATGGGTACAGAGCAAACTAAACTGTATCCTGAATCGTAATCCAATCAAATTGGTGGATTGGAATCGACGGAAAGTGTCGAAGAACGATTCGTTAGAATCAATATCATAGATATGACTGATACATTTCCCACATGTGCACACCTTAAAAAATGATTGAAACAAAACCAATATTTCAAATTATCAATTTCTTCAATGATAACATCCACTTTGTGAGCTAATAGGACCATAATGCATTGCTTTTTGTAACGATGATGCAGTTGATGTAGGCACTTCATGTCGATAATGGACGAAACATGGTAAACGATTTTGCAAAGCGAATTGATGTTGGTAGTTCTTTGGGTGATCTATACCAAACATCAAATAATTCCCAAGGTTCAGCATTCTTAATCAAATAGTCAATAGATATTCAATTTAGCATCGGTTAAATTCCACATTTCATGCGTTTTTACAGGCATTATGTAGTAAAAACTGTAGACATAGATGTCCACAATTATTCTGATCGAAAATTTGATACCGATCATTGCTATATGTAATCATTATACCCTCTCCGAAATATTGTACCAATTCTATTAGAGGTTTGAGATTACCGAAACTATCAAGATATTGTACAGCATTGCCGTTCTAACCCATTTATACCCAACGGGTCAAAAACGACCCACTGCCTTTTATATATGCACCTGTTCATATCGCTATGTTGAGAGTGTTGCCTATAGCGGCATTCGAATGTTGATACTGCATATTTTGTTGTAGTGTC
>WOGR01011163.1:0-10660 GCA_015342045.1 Leptinotarsa lineolata | reverse complement strand
TTTGAAGTCAACTAAAACTAAAATAGTCATATAGTATTCCGATATTGCTAATATTGCTATTGCTAATTGCTAAAGTTATTAAGTTGAGATTGAGAATTCTTGACTATTGTTATTTATTCAATATACATTTGGTGTTACCAACTCTGCTTGGTATGACATTTTATAAACTGTAACAATTTCTTGAAGATTAAAGTAATGAAGTGAAAAATGGTAGCAGTATCAGTAAATATCAATTTTTTCCACAGGAAGCAGCATGGAAGACTCATGTTTGGAAAAAAGGCAGGGAATCTGGAAAGAGCAAGAAACCCCGTAGGAAGTTTCATTTCAAACAAATAGCAAGGTATGAGGGTGAAAGTAGTTGGTAGCTCTTGCAATGAGGTATGTAACCTGGAGCCAGCTTCCTATTTTCGACCTCATTCGAGCATTCATTGAATACTCCAGAAAGTATTCACCTTTGTTTTCTCGAGTGAGACTCTCTCCATTTTCCTAATTTTCCTATGCATCTTTCCATACGGCACTGAACAAATAAAGTGTATTACTATCTGTACTTTATCACTTCTTACAATATTTTTCTAATCGAAATCGGTATACCAAGTAAAAAATTATAAATCTTCTAATAGAGAGAATCTAACTATTCTCTCAACTTTTCAGAGCTGTCAAGTTCACGTCGAAGTTGTTCGGCAGAGCGCTGTCCCGTCGTATTAAAGCCACAGTTCTTTACGCAACTGAAACTGGAAAATCGGAGAACTACGCCAAAAAACTAGGAGAACTGCTTGGACATGCTTTCAATGCTCAGGTGTATTGCATGGCCGACTATGACATCTCTAGCATTGAACACGAAGCCCTCTTGGTCGTTATCACCTCTACTTTCGGGAATGGGGATCCACCAGAAAATGGAGAGGTATGTATTCAAGAGTATTATCTTTAGAAATACTATTGATAACATTGCTCAAATCGTGAATCATCGAATCAGTTCGACTGAGGAAGCTATCGTATCAAACCAGTACGACTGAGGAAGCTACTGTATGACAAAATGCGTCTTCAAACTGAGAAAGCTGCTGTGTCAAACCAGCTTGACTGAGGAAGCTACTGTGCAACTAGTTCAACTGAGGTAGCTACTGTTTAGGTATGAGGAAGTTACTGTGTCAAAATATTTCATTTGAGGAAGCTATTGAGTCGAACTGGTACTATTGAGGAAGCTAACGTATAGCAAAACGCGTCTTCTAACCAAAGAAGCTACTGGGTCAAACTAGTTTTACTGAGTCAAACCAGTGCGACCGAGGAAGCTACTGTATCGAACCACTTCGACTGAGGAAGCTATCGTGTCGAACAAGTTCGACTGAGGAAGCTACTGTATAACTGACTGAAAGAGCTACTTGGTCAAACTAGTTCTACTGAGGAAGCTACTGAGTCAAACCAGTGCGACTGAGTAAGCTACTGTATCGAACCACTTCGACTGGAGAAGCTATCATGTTGAACCGGTGCGACTGAGGAAGCTACTGTACAACGAAACGCGTCTTTCAACTGAGGAAGCTGCTGTGTCTAATCAGCTGAACTGAGAAAGCTACTGTTCCAAACTAATTCGACTGAAGAAGCTACTGTATAGTGGAACACATATTTCGAATGAGGAAGTTACTGTGTCAAACTGGTCTGTTTGAGAAACCTACTGAGTCGAACTGGTGCGACTGTATAGCAAAACGCGTCTTTCGACCAAGAGAGCTACTAGGTCAAACTAGTTCTACTTAGGAAGCTACTGAGTTAAATCAGTGCGACTGAGGAAGATACTGTATAGCGAAAGGCGTCTTTTTACCGCGGAAGCTACTGTATCGAACTAGTTCCACTGAGAAAGCTACTGGGTAGCATATTGAGTCATTCAACCAAGGAAGAAGTTCTGTTCTAGTTCAACTGAGAAAATTACTGTGTCGAACCAGCGTGACTAGGAAAGGTATTGGGTAGGAGAAGGCATCATTCAACCAAGGACGACACTGTATCGAAGCAGTTCGACTAAGAAAGCTACTGTGTTCAACCAATTTGACTCAGGAAGCTACTGAATTAGTACGCCTGAGGAAGCTACTCTATAGCGAAATGCGTCTTTCGAATGAGAAAGCTACTATGTCAAACCGGTTCGACTGAGGAAGCTACTGTATCAAACCAGAGGAACTGACAAAGCTATTGTCTAGTGTGAGACGTCTTTCGACCGAGAAAGCTACCGTTTCGGACTAGTTCGATTGAGAAAACTAATCGAACCAGCTCGACTGAGAAAGCTACTTTGCCAAACTAGTTCAAGTGAGGAAGCTACTTTTCCAAACTAGTTCGACTGATGAAGCTCCTGTAAAGCGAAATGCATCTTTAGAATGATGAAGCTACTGTGTCGAACCAGAGCAACTGACGAAGATATTGTATAGCGTAAGACGTCTTTCGACCAAGAAAGTTACCGTGTCGAATTAGTTTGACTGAGAAAACTAATCGAAACGGTGCGAATGGCTAAATATGTCATCCAACCCAAGAAGTTACTGTGTCGAAGCAATTCGACTGAAAAAGCTATTGTGTCGAGCCATTTTGACTGGGTAAGCTAATGCGTCGAATCAGTTCGACTGATACTGTAGGGAATCAGTGTATCTGAGGTAGCTACTGCATAGTGAAATTCTAAAAGGGTAATTTACTGTGTCCATGCGCAATGCGTCTTTCGACTGAGGAAGCTACTGTGACAAATTGGTTTGACTGAGGGAGCTACTGTCACGAATTAGTTCGACAGAGAAAAGTAACTGTGAAGCGAAACGGTTCTTTAAAATGGGAAGGCTACTCTGTCAAACTAGTTTGATTGAGGAAGCTTCGGTGTCAAATCAGTTCGACTGAGGAAGCTACCATGTGTCAAACCAGTTTGAGGAAGATACTGAAGGGACTAGTGCGACTGAGAAAGCTACTGCGTAGCGAAATGCAGAGAAAGTTACTGCATCAAACCAAACCCAACGTATCTTCCAACAAAGGCAGCTACTGTGATGGATAAGTTCGACTGAGGAAGCTATTATGTCGAACCAGTGCGACTGAGGAAGCTACTGTATAGAGATATGCATCTTTCGAATGAGGAAGCTACTCTGTCAAACCATTTCGACTGAGGAGGCTACTGTGTCAAACCAGTTCGACTGAAGAAGATATTGAATTGACTAGTTCGAGTGAAGAAGCTACTGCGTAGCGAAATACTGAGAAGGATACTTTGTCAAACCAGATACAATGTATCTTTCGACTGAGGGAATAACTGTGACGAATCAGTTTGACTTAGGAAGCTACTGTGTCGAACCAGTTCGACAGAGAAAACTAGTGTGTCAAACCAGTTCGACGATTGTAAAAAGATGAAATATTTTTATACTATGGTTTGACTGAGGAAGATACTGAAGAGATTATTGTTACTGAGGTAGCTACTGCTTAGCGAAATGATGAGAAGGTTACTGTGTCAAACCAGACGCAACGTATCTTTCGACTGAGGAAGCTACTTTGACGAATCAGTTCGACTAAGAAAGCTATCGTGTCGAACCAGTGCGGCTAAGGAAGCTACTGTGTAGGGAAACGCGTGCTAAGTGAAAGAATTGCTTCATTATGATAGGTGAATTTTTACCATACACAAACAAATATTGAAAGAAGATTGAGTTTACCTAAAACGAGATATATTGGTTTGTTTCAAAAATGAATTGATTTGAGTTAATTTTGATTTTGTCGAAAGTTAAAGTATTCAAAAAGTGAAAAATTAGTGTAAACACAAAGTCGGAAAAGTCACTGTTTGGTGTGGATTTTGGGCTAATGACGTCATCGATCCATATTTATTTGAGAATAACGTTGGCATCAATAGGCCTTTCGAACGAATGAAAAAAATTTCGATGATATCTCACACACACTTTGTTTTATTTAAATTTCAAGATAAGAAGCGATGAATAAAAGAACCTGTATTCGTTGCAGGAATTTGCCAAGAACTTGTACACAATGAAAATGAGTGAAAACGGAATATCCAACGGAGATCCATCTAAATTGAGGTGAGTTAGAATAAATGAGTATTCAATATCGTTTTTATGATTCAGTTTCGTTGTAATCAGTTTTTGTCGTCAAGACATTTTGCATCACATTCTATGTTTCCACCTAACGAACTACATTCAAACTGATGTCGATAAATTTTCATCGTTGTGATTTCAAGCGTTCATGAAATTTGGTACTAAAAAGACTCATCAATATACATTTTCAATAAACTGGACGGTAACGAAATGGAAGAGTGGGAAAACAACCTCGATACTTTTTTAATAAAACTCCTGTTCCTTTTCCACTTCCGATGAATTTTCAAACGGAAACAATGCTTTGTTCTACCAGCTCTTCGTTATTGCATTGAATAACTCCCAGAATTCTTTTCCTGCCACATTCTTGCGAACGGGGAGTTCTTTCAAACTTCCAGACTTGATAGAATCCAAATATAGATTCGATATATTATAAAAGGTTTGATATATATTGCGTCATAATTTTCTTCATAAATCACTAGCCAACAAATGAGGAAAAAAATTGCGACTAATATTATAATGGCTGTACATGAAAGTACAAAGAATCCTGACTGGCGAATTCAACATCGAAAATTTTCCATCACGTATAGATTTTGAGTTATAGTTATTTTCATTTTATACAAAAATTTCACATATTATAAGGAAATATAAGATCAAAACAAGCAAAAACCAATACATTTCGAAGATTACAGACTTTATTTACAATACACATGAGAAAACATCCGAATGAAGTCTTTTGTGCATAACTTTTTTGCAAATGTTGACTTCCGTTTATATGTTTCGTCGTTTTTCCTCATAATAGGCCAATAGAGGGTCTTCTGTTGCCATTATGGAGCAAAACGGTCCTTAAACTTGTTTCAGATGAGAAGCATATTTGGAATGTCGTGTTTATCGAATTTTTGTGAAAAAAATCTTAAGTATTAGAAAATTTAAGGGACCAAAAATTAACAAAAAACTGCTTTTGGCATTATAGTCGTAAATTGGCAGTAAACTAGTGAATTGTTTTGCTACTAGTATTCAACTCAAGTAAACGATAAAAATTCGGAGAGCTATGTTATTGAAAATTATCCGAAATAACCAGGACCGTCTCCAGAGACATTGAGGAAACTATCGTTTCCCAATTTTGCGAAACTGCTTTCACTACCAGAGTCATGATTGAAGAGAATGAAATCTAGGCTGGTCGAATGGAACCTGAACTATCAACGTTTTGTATGCTACTGCGGCAGCCATCATCAGTTGTATGTGCGTTAACTGCGAGAAAGGAGAAGCAGAGGACAATGATTTGTCTCAATTATCGTTTATCTTTCTAAATATTTCGAAGGAAACAAATGGTAACCACTATACGAATATATTTTTGAACAAATTTCTTTGTCACATGCAACCAGACTTGCGAATGAAAATACGTCACCCACAGAAAATCTCATGGATATGTAGGAATACGATTTGACAGTTTCTTGCCGGTACAAATGAAAGATATATTGTGGCTCGAAAGTACATTGGAATAATTTTCCATCTGAAATGTATTTTATAATATGAGTGAGTTTCTTATACAATGCTAGGCGATTTACCAATTTTTTTGTGACACGTTAATACTAAATCGCAATTGAGGTCGAATTTCTCGGAACTGCCAGGGGTTGTTTATGCTCCAAATGAGTTCGTTAATTCAGTTGAATATCCCACAATTCGTAAAAGTGCATTCATCTGTCCAAATTACATTTATCAGGAAAACAGAAAAATCAGGTCTTCTTATTAGCCAAATACAAAATTCTAATCGCCTCTCGTGATCACGTGGATGCATTTTATAGATATGCGTATTTTGTAACATTTAAAATAGCTTTTTTTGAGATGTCTCCAAGCACTTGTATGACAAATAATCATTTCGGAGAAAATTCGACGTGTAGATTTCCCGGGGTTCGTGTATATCTGCAAGTTATTAATATTTATTGAAAAGGACACAATGTCTAACTTACCTCATACCATTTTCCGTAATTCCAGTTTTTTTCGGATATCTCGGAATTTCAGAACTTTCTCAACAGCATAGTGTTAGTCAAGTAAATGCGCAACTTTACCCCAATTCAACCATCTTCGTAACTCTTATAGTTTCCCAATGGTGAGGATCGAATTTGAAACACCCTGTAGAGTTGCGCGATACTTATTTCTGATTTCACGTAAGCTGCAACAAATATCTATATTAGAGAGCTTGTTTGCATTACGATACATGAAGTTATTCGGTGTCTTCAACATCAAGTTCGTTTGTGCCCCTTTGTCGATCAGGAGTCGACGTTTTGCTGTCACCTCGCATGGCATCATCAAGAGTGGAAGTTGTAACAAGTCTTGGTAATGCCATCTGAGATTATTGCAAAACGTCAACCTCTGAAAAATATACAACGAATGAAAACTAGAAAAACAACTCCTCATATTCCATTATCTATGAAAGCCTAGACTCTACTTCGTAATAGGACTTGCAACTGTTGATCAACCTGTAGTTGAATCTTTCTATACCGTCTCATATTTCATATACAGCATTGTCCACTTCAGTAGCATCAGATATTAGACAAATTGTATAATTTGAATTAGAATTTTCAATTCAGCATTCGTATTCATTCTGCAACTGGTCTATAACGTCTGTAAATGATTACTCGCGAAAAAATAAATTTGTTGCAGTGGTGGCTTGAAATTAATTTCACTCCCAGATCCGCATGGCGCTATTAGCATCTGCCAGACATGGCTCAACCAATATTTCTCCGACCTTCATCCTATTAATTCCGAAATTAATGGGGTTGTGTCGTTTTCCCCCGGTAAATAATTTCTGCAAATTATTTCCACTTGTAATTGGTTTCCAGTACACAATTTCGGAGTGAGTCGATCAATTTTCTCAAGCTCAGAGGTTGAAAAACGAATGGGGGCCAGTGCTGTATTTGGGCCGCTTCGTTTCCAGCCCAGAAAACGATTGTTTAGAGAAATTTGTTCGATCATTTTGTTCGATGAATGTTAATGGAATTACTACTTTTCCTTTCCTGGAAAATGATTTTCGCGGAAGTCGAGGTAATATACTCGTATTGTTACGAATTGACAAGTACGGCTCTGATAACAGATCAAAAAAGCGGCACAAAGGGCACAAAGGGTACAAAATATGTGCTCTGCTGTTTTATCATTCTCCTAACAGAGGCGACACACAATGTCGTCTGACAGTACAAGTCTCTGCATATGATGATTCAGACGACAGTGACCTGTGAGAAGCCCTGTTAGACATCTTAGTTTATCCCTACTAAAGGCCAACAACTTTTTGGTTTCAAGCTTCGAAGGGTGAATAAACGCCTAGGGGTGAGCCAATCCTGGAAGATTTTCTCAGAAGTCTTTACATCTTCTTGCCATCCAGGTGTTCAATGATTGTTTGGCAAAGCCTGAAGAGATGCCAATGACAGGTTCTGGTCCGATGAGTCCACTCAAGGCACCATCCTCTGCAAGAGAGTCAGCAGCCTATACAGTCGCGTAGGTCCCTAGCCAGGTTGATATCTCTGTCTTGGTCTGTGATCTTAAACACCTGGACCAGAACCTGAAGATGTTTTTGATACATCTGTGAACCAACAACTTTTCGCTCTTAATATGTCCTCTTCCCAGAGAGTCCTCTCTACTCAGGAACAGTACTGTATAGGGCGGTTCGTAGTTGATAGTTGGAGGCATAATATCAGAGGTCATTCCCAGAATGACTTTGACTTCCAGTGTCAACCAGCAGTCTATTGTACTCTGCATCAGATGGATTTGTGCAATTGGCGATGTGAACAAGTCTATACGCAGTCCTTCTAGCCTCTCCCCTCAGAAAAATGTGGAGAGGAGATAGATCTAGAAGAATATCCATGATGATGACAAGGTCATCTGCATAAGCTTGCTACTTCTCTTCTATCGAGGGCATCAATCAGACCAGGAGCGACCACAGAAGGGAAGATAGTACTCCACCTTGAGGGCAGCCCTTGGAGACCCTGAACCTACTGGCCCCGTTTCGAAAAGTCGTAGTTGCGGTTCTATTTTGTTCACCAGCATGGCATAGATCCGGCCAGTTATGGTCGACCTGCTTTGAGTCAATCGGATGCTCTTCGACTATAGCGTATTCAGAATAGCTGCCTACGTTTCTCATTTGGTGTCCGTTTGGTATTATGTAGGAATCATTATCATGAAAAAATGGGGAAAGGGGATATAATAAGTCCATGAAGCTGCAGTTTTTTCCAGAGACTTCAAAGAAATGGACCTTGACATAGTAAAAAGATACCAAAAACATAAATTTATCACTAAAAACCTTCCTTGCACCTTTGATGACTTCATAATAGCAGATGTAACCGAATACTTATCTTTTTTTCCTAAAATCAGTATGGCATCTTCCAAGTCCTTCATCAAAGCCAACAGTCAATCGGAAATAGCGACAAGACACAAGAAACTAGACAGGCTCAATTCTTTGCGAGGTTCCGTACTCAGTGAGCCTTTGATAGAGGATACTTTTGGTCCTCTCAGTAATGTTAGGTAAGAATAGGGCACGACTTGTTGACAATGCGAAGTAGAGCTGTGTTTTATTTTTTCGACCTTGCCTAAAATTGATTTGTATATTGCTTTATTTCTGCGAAATATAGTTAGGAATGAGCCTTGCATGCTGATGATACTCCCCATTCGAGGCATGTTTTTATTTATCGCATGGATATGAACGACTAGATGTTAATCGAAGTCATTTTTTGTTCTGATATCGATTTATTGAAATGTAGGTTCGCCGTGTTTGCCCTTGGGTCGAGCGCCTATCCAAACTTCTGCGCTTTCGGTAAGTACGTGGATAACCTACTGGGAGAGCTGGGTGGAGAAAGACTGCTGAAGATGGCATCTGGGGATGAATTATGCGGGCAGGAACAAGCTTTCAGGAAGTGGGCACCACAAATCTTCCAGGTAGGAACAAATTGCTCATATTTCCACATAATATCTCTAGAAAAAAATCCAATATACAGATTCAGTTGAGGTTAATAATGGATCATTCATTGTTACACCAGAATCAGAAAATGAAATATTTAATTTCAAACAAGTAGATGTACTATAGATATTCTGGGACAAAATCTCATACTTTTTGTATTATGTTTCATTTTAGTCACATTAGGACCTCCGACCGGAACCTTGGGGAACATTCAACCTACTTTATGATACAAAGTGACGTGATCAGCCAATTAGGATGCAGGGAATAAATATCGATCAGGTGTTCCACAAGGTTCCGTTTGGAAGGCCGAAAATGTCTGGAATGAAGCATCATAAGGAACAGCATGGAATTTGGTCCCAGAATCTGTAAAGTACATTTACTCAAACATCTCATTTGTTCTCGAGAGACTATCTATTGGTATCTTTTATGATATTAGTTTGTAAAATATAGTGTCTTTAATGAATCGAATGAATTTCATTGATATTTTCTGTTTTTTGAGTTCATGATGTCATTTTTTAAAAAGTCTTCATCGAGTTCTTCCGAAATTGTTGTTTTCTTCACATTATTTTCTTTAAACCAATGAAATGGTGGAAGAATTGGAGGCTAGGCCACCGAAACAAGGTTTGAGAGTAATTAAATGCTTCTTTCGACCAGCTATAACACTGACAGCCATGAGGTTAATATCCAGGTGTCATTATTCCCCAACTATACATGAGTTTCAGTACCTAGTTATGCACCATTTCCACAACTCCAAGCACTGTCACTGTCCCAATCAAATTTAACCAATGGAATTAAAAATAAACTTGTTTTCCGTCACTTATGCTGAATGTACAGACTTTGCATGAATGCTTCTATATTACGGTAATACCAATGTTCATTTTGATAGTACAATTATGGCAGTGATCAGAACCCAACTCGAATGAATATGTATATCAAATAAAACCAACCAATACAAATAACAGATACATAAAAAAATTAGTCGCCACACTTCACTGGGAGCCTGCAGCTAGTTCTAGGCCTCCTCGTACCACTTAGACGTCATTATTGGCATTTTAATGACTGACAATGTCATCAAGGTGACCTTGAGATATTTTTCTGATGCATAGGTGTGAATTACATCATGGAAATTTTTCTTTGAGACTCTAATCAAGTGTGAATGACGTGATCACATTGGGAGTTTCACTGACTGAGATGAAATTGTGTGTATGTGAGGGGAAAGATGATTGCATACGCTGGAAGGCAGGGACTGACATGGTCCTTCATGTGTATTCTGTACAAGTTGGTACACCAAATACACACACGTCTGCATAATGCAATATTTCAAAGATTCACCAACTGATTACCGATCCTTAAATGTACCACGTCCGCCTCTGCGTATAGAGAGAAAAATGTATTGTGTACTCCATAAAGTTTTTCTGACTGATGTGTGCTCTTCTCTATGCCAAATGATCTTTCAAAGCTGCGGTAGTGGCACCAGCCCGGCTACCGATTGAAAACAGTCTGTCTGTGGATTGTACTGTTCCAATCCTGAAACCAATCCGCATGCCGGAGGTTGGCTATCATCGAAGAGACTATCGTCGTCAAATGCACCAATAGTGGTACCTAGAATATCGAATGAAGATGAACCGGAGAGTCCATCGTTGATGGAAATGCCTGTCCAACAATTGGAGCACCG
>WOGR01011161.1:0-10660 GCA_015342045.1 Leptinotarsa lineolata | reverse complement strand
ATAATATACAGGGGGTTTTACTTGAAAAAATGAACTAATGACCACTTTTATGCATAATGGAGATAATAGTAATTTTAGCACGCCCAGTATGATATGCAGTCGATTTCTTGGTGTTAATTGAATATTTCGAGATTGTCCGAACTATCATCAAACTATTAATTTTTCATGAATTGAGAGTACTCATGTACTTGAGTTCAATTAGGGCTATGTTTTGGACCATATTTAGCACAAATTATTTTTTATTTCGAAAACCGATAGAGATAGGTATAGAACATTATTTGCAAAAAGTATTATGATAAAATAGCGATTCCAAAAATGTTTTAATATACGAGGTATTCTATTAAAAAAATAAAGTTGCTAGAACTTTTTGATGGAAGTGGCAACGCTGCAATGCTATAAATATTTCAGATCGATAGAGCAGGTAAGGAAATGTAAGATGTGAAATTTTCAGAAAAATCCTACGTTGCCTTTTCCAGAAACGTTTAACCTACCACCGACCCTGGGTCACGCTGTATATATCTGCTGTAAATCTAAAATGAATGGGAACTATTATTTTTTTATCACTAATACGAAAACCTTTATTTATTTTAACGATTTTTATTGAGTAAGTAGTCAAAATGAGCTATTATTCACACTTTTGAACCAATCACAGTTGACCACATGACTACCTAGAGGCCAATCACGGATGAACTAATTCATAATCAAACAAAATGAAAGTAATTTTTTTTCCTCAATTTTCAAACTATTTAAAATTGAATATAATATATAATATAATATTTTTGAATGTTTTTCATGGTTGCTTCTTGGTGTGAAATTTAATGGTATTTCTCCCATTTGGGATATCCTTCATAAATATAAATAATATACTATTAAAGACCTACGGCTGACTGTCGAAAATTTGTGATAATATTGAGATACCTAAATTTTAGCATATTACTTCGTATCTTTACATTTTAATCAACAAATCATCAGTATTACAAAAAAACAAAGCACGTAATTATTCAGTTCCTAGTATTAGACGTTGACTCATGGATAATATTTATTACGAAGTAGGAACACCAAAAATTAGTAGGCGGCGCGGCGTTTTTGTTTCTTCAAATTGTCAAAATGAGAAGTGTAGAATCGCGTTTAGTAGTGCTCAGTGCGAGTGGACGGTATTTTTAACAAAGTGTTTGACAATATGAAAATGCTACTTTCGTGACTGTGATGATGAAGACACTTGGATGGGTCCACTTTTAAAAGGTATATAAAATCGAATATAGCATATGTTCAATACATAAGCACTCATTACGTTTCATTCAAGTTCCAGAAAAGGTTATAAACAATATGTATAGTTCCCTATGTAGAAGCCATTCTATGGTGAAACACGTGTTGCATTTTTGTAAAACTGTTCAGTGAAAATATCATTACAGTGTTTTTTGAAAACGTAATTTACGGATTTTCATCAGAAATCGGCCAATTCCATCATATATCGACATTGGTATTCCGAATTCAATATTAAATTCGGAGAAATCAGTTTAATCAAACAAATAAATTAAAATTATTGAAGATATGGAAAATGAAAACGTTGAAGGGATATCATTGAAATATATGTATCTGTTTCATAAAACGGTTATAGCCAACTCTGATTTAGTCAAAATAATTTCTTCCATACGTCCAAGAATTAATTGAATATTATATGCGGTATCAGTGCTTACTTGAGAAAAAAATGTTAATGTTTCGAATGAACATGGCCAGTGTATGAAAAAAATTGCCTGAACACACTCTCTGTTGTAAATCTACAAGTACCTACTTATGCCTTAATGAGTATGAAACGCCTTTCAGGACGACGGCATAAATTCAACATTGTTTCAATTCCTCATAAAAAAAATTGAAAACAGAGAGTTCGCTAAGTATTCAGTGGATTAGATATCCAGTTATCCAGTCAGTTTTGGTTGTTCCTAAAGGCCCCCACAGACGTCGTTCTTTTTCGACAGGATTACCCGACGTGCAAAACTGTTTGGTTAATCCGGTCGGTATGTGGCAGAAAACCATCGTGATTGCCGGCGTTCCAAATTATCTGTTTTGATCTGATTTTTCACGACGGTTTTGAACGGTATCCGAACCATTGAAGAACTTTCAAGTCGATATGAATGTGTCAATAAAACATGCTTAAAATAAGATGGATTTGAGTTTAATCAAGATTTTTTTATTAAAGATTGAATCTAAAAAAGTTTATGTCTGCCTACAAATATTATATTATGTTAAAAAACAAAATGAATGTTGAAAAAACTTATGTGTGTGCTAAATGCCCATGGTTGTTCGCGGTGCAAAGTTGTTTATAATATAAATATAGCAAGAAGTGGTGACGTAGATAAGTCAACGATATTGATTCGTCTAGAAATACCATTTTCTATTCTTCATCAATGCATATTTTTCATGATGCTTATATGACGCTGTTTACCATAGTCAAAATTTCCATCCCATGTTTTATGCTTTTTCCGAGACGTAAGTATGATTTAGGTTATGCTTATTCAGCGATTCCGGAGAATTAGGTATCACCCAATTGAAAAATATTATGGAAATGTCATTGTGATACTATATCCATCAAATAATTTTCGAAACGAGAAAAAGACGTCAGACTAGAAATAGAGAAAATTGTTTGATGATTTCAGGGTCTGGTATTCAGAATTCAAGTATTAGTTCAAAATAAGTTTAAAAAAATAATGTCGTGAGTAAATAGATCACTTTACTAGAATATAGCGAAAATACAAGCATCGTCACTATCACGTACAGTTTCATCAAAAATGACTTCCGATATCGAATTGATTTTGAACAATGATATCATGAACGAAAAGTAGATATCTGTAATAATTTCATCTGTGAGGAAACTGACATACCTACATGTCTTTTGGGTATATTCCGATGTCCTTCGTGGTATTAGCTAGGGAAGTAGTTGTTTTTCAGTATGCATTTGCCAGATTGAGAGAAGTGAATGTTTTCAATTTCTATACGAAATATTGTCTAAGCCTAATGTTAGAAATTATTTTCCAAGAGTCCAAAGATAATCCGTTTCACCCGATTTTCTGGTTTCCCTTTGTCGAATATTTTTCTTGTGCTCGTCAATGAGGACTTTCAACGGCCTCTTGGTTTCACCAATAAAGGATTTGCCAATTAACAAATATATCAATAATGTCACAATCACATATTATACAGTGTGATCAGGAAAGCCTCCATCGTATGGGAATTTTTTCATTGATAGTTTTATTCGAAATTTGAGTTTGTCATAAATCTCTGCTACAATCAAAATGAGAAAAAAAAGTACTCACGTAACTTGTATAATCTGCCAAATTTTATTTTTTTTCCAAAACTTCTCAAAGGTGGAATAATTCCTCAGAATATCGAAAAAAGTTATTCAAAAAAGTCTTTATGAATACCACTTTCATTTCATATGCAAAATTTCAGCCGCATTAAATGATTTTGTTTCTGCTTTATTTTTGTAAATTGGACCTCAGTTGCCATATGAAATGCAATCTGCATAAAAATACATGTGTGTTTCTCTACAAAATAGAAACTTTTGAAGAGGCACTTTATGTCTAACAGTGATATTTATTAATATTAAAAATATATTCGTAATTCAACTGAATAGATTCGTAATTCTTATTCATTAAAACAGTTGAATTTCAAATGCGTTCGATACATATTCAGTTGAACTATTTTCTCGATATAGATGTGTATTACTTTTGGACCCAAACTGCCTATTCGATAATACATATTTCATGAAAATATATATTTTTGGAGGGTCAAAAAGAAATGTATTTTGCATCATCTGCTATATATGTGCATCCTCCTGCTGCCGGTGAAAACATGCATCCGCAAGTCCTGGAATCCAAATGGAATGACGAGACAAGTGTGCTGTCGTCAGCAAAGCAATATATTGGATTCTTAGTTTTTTTTGTCAATAAGTCATTGATATACAATCAAAAGAGGGTTGGAGATATGGATCCCTGGGAACACCAGCATTGATGGTGAAAGTAATCGAAAGATATCCCTCGACGGCCACTTGCAGGGAATGTTCTTTCAGGAAGCTGGAGAGCCAAACACAAAAATGATCCGACAAGCCATAGCATCGAAGTTTGGCCAGCAAATCCTCATGCCACACATGCCTTGAGGTTTAGTCTGTAGTGCTTGTGTTTTATCCTTGAAAAAGCGCAACTGCTCTTGACTCCCCATGTTTCTCGATTGCATTATTCCAAATATGGGTGACATATGATAAGAAGGTCGATTGTTGATCTGTGTTTCCGAAAACCATATTGATGATTGCTCAAGATGTTGAAGCCTTCCAAATATTCGAGAATTTGGTGGTTTACAGCTTTCTCCATGATTTTTGATATCACTTGCCCTTTTCAGGAATAGGGTGAACGCGAACAATATTCTAACAAAAAGGAAAAACCCTTTTCTTGTAGGAGAGGTTGAAAAGTCTGTGTTCGGTCTCAAGGCTTTGCTATCCACATTATTATTTTTTAAAGCAGTGAATTGTGAATATAGAATTCTTAGTATCTTAGCTAACCCTTGAGTTTCCACAACAAAGCAGATTGGTTCATCGCATTATTTAGATTTAAGGTATTGTTCACCAATTTTGTTTAATCTGCTTAGGTTTGAATTATTCTCAGGAGTCCCTCAATTTGAGTTTTTAAGTTGGCCTTCTGATGTATAGTTCGTTTGTAATCCGTTTATCCTCATAAAATTTAATATTTCCGAATGCCTGTATCTTCCTAAGCAACCCATATATTCTAGGTATATTCCCATGCAAACTTATTTCCCAAACAGCTAAATTTAGAATTCCTCTATTGATATTTGTGTTCCTATCCTTAGGACTTACCTGCTATTATACCCCTCCCTATCTATAGTTGAGCCAGTCCCAGTCCTTTGCATTTTGGGAATTCATAGTTCATTCCATTCAAAACCTTGTAACAGTACAGTTAGAATAAATCTTGTCTTTGCTACCGTACATCTTGCCAGTTATTTATCATATCTTACCTTTCCACAAGAGTTAATATAATTCTTGTGTGTATTGAACATTCATACTCACGATAAAATAATCGTGGGTCAAAACAGTCTGCAAAATACTGGAGCGAGGTCATTGGCGCACTTTTTGAGTACGATGACGGGCATTTCATCAGAAGTGATATTAAGCTGTTTCATAATTATGGATTCTTCTGTGGGAATGGTGGGTGGCGCCTTTCCCAGAAAATCAACTGTGGAGTGGGACGCAAATATAGATTATCTAATCAGGTACTTACTCTATCATAATTGCCGCCTAAAGCATCTACCCAAATTTTATATACCTAAGGTACATTTTCAATTATGAATACCCAGATCATATTATATCACTTCTACATCAATAATAATACTTGTCACCGCACCATCAGTAAAATTATCAGAAAAACTAATCAGTATCAGCATGAACTATAGTAAATTTCAACCAAAATTCAGTCTACGGAATTCATATGACTTGATAAATAGATAATAATTCTACCAGACAACGTAAAATTATCATCCTACGATGTGCAGAATCTATTTCCCAGCATACCTCGGATGATATGGAAAATCCGCTGAGCCCCTTGAACATCCTTCGATTAAGTATTACTTGTATTGGCATAGATATGTGGATGACGTGTTGGTATGTTTGGCAGATCTAAGAGACAATTAGATATTTTTCATAGATATATTAACGAAATTCATGAAAACATTCAATTTACCATTGAAGTAGAAGCAGACAATTCAAATTCAATTAATTTCTTAAACTTGATTAGCAGAATGAACAACAAACATGATTCTTAATTTATCACAAACCTTCCTATACGGATATTACTATTCGTTACGATTCTACCCATCCGTATCAACACAAAATAGCATCTTATAATAGCATTTATCATAGATTAGTCAATGTTCCTATTGCAATAGATAATTTCAATAAGGAACTCAATATCCTTAAGAAAATTGCAGTAAACAACGGATTCGAAGCTGGATTGACAAAATACTTTCCGAAATAGTCTATGCAAAAGCAATTCGGAACGTTTTTCCTATTGATAAGTTAGATAATAAAAATCAAAATTAATAGAGCTTTATTATATTTTGGACAAACAACAGAAGAAGTGGCTTCATTTTTGAATAAATAAGATATAAAAATACATAAAAATCAATTTTCACCTTTTTTTCCTCACGCTTACTTAATAAAAAACAATTCTTTATGTCACTTTTGTGAAGAATTGTGATTTTTGCAAAACGTCATAGAATTATAGCGGAAATTTTAATTTTCATGAGTTTGGTGTGAGAAAGTAATTTTTTTGTCAATGAAAAGTGGGATAATGATGGGTACAATTTCATCTCCTCTCTTTTTTCTAATTTTGAACAATCTCACATGAACATATGATTTACTCAATGTATAAAAGTGGTCGTCTAACTGGGCTTGACAGTTACCTGAGCCATTTATTCGTGAAACAGTATCGTTTAGCTGCTGAGTACGTAAAGAGATTATAAAAACTGATAATTTATTTAACTAAAACAGATCAACTTTACTTATAATTTGGACTCATAGAGTATCCCAAGTAGATCGATTCAAAAATAATTCATGCATTTGGCAATCTGCGGAAATCACTCAATAATGAAGTTATTATACATATAGTGATATTCAACTATTGTCCTAATTGTTTTCTGGTATCAAGCGATTTATCGTATGAAATGAAATTTTTATTATTCAGCCGCGATCCAAATATGAATATTACCACTTCTTATATCTGTCATTGAGCAAAGTTCTGAGTTGTGATGAATTTTATCCGAAAAAATTATCTTTGTTTCTCTCATATTTCATGAAACAAAAACCGCCCTTTCTTTAAGCCATTTTTACCACCGTTTCCCCAAGGATTGTTCAGTCACCTCCATTCCTCGCGTCTCTGGTGATAAAAATGAAATTATATCGGTCCCGAAAAACAGAAACTTCGTTATCAGCGCAGGCCTTCTTGCTTCCCTCTAGTACGTGCGTGGGCGTTGCAAGACAACTCCGGTCCATTACATAAAACAGTATCTCGCGATTGTTTACCTGTGGAACACGGAATTGGGCACGTGGAAGGACGTCGATGACTGCATGTTTCATTCGCGGGATGTTTTGAATAGACGTCAGGATGTGTCGGTGGCACGTCGTCGGTGTAAAGTGATTAATGATAGAAAGTGATTTTTTTAGTTTTTATTATATGGTTAAGGATTTTGGATAACTTGAAGCAAGTTTCATTTTTTCAAGTGATTTAGTCATTTTACTTGGGTTAATGAGGTAATTAAACAAAGTACTAATTGAAAGATGAAGTTCCTTTGTAATTGTGCCCAGCATAAATTATATTCCTAGTTATAGCGCGGAAGTGAAAAGTCACCCCCCCTAACTTTTGAACAGGAGTAGATATCTAGGTTGATAATTCTCAGTTATTTTCAATAAAAAAAGCCATAATGTGATGCCACTCGCCGCCTAGAGAACGCTATATATTTTTTCAAGTAGAAATGATAGCTCTTTCAATTTTCGCTTTAATACTGGTTTATTTTTTTAGCAGATGTTACTGAGTAATAAGCAATTTTTATTATTTTTGCCGAATCTGCGAACAAACAATAAATGTCATAATTCCAATTAAAATTTTATTCAATCGGTACTCCACTTTATACCAATAAATGTTCCTGAAAATAATGAAGTCTACTTACAAATTCATTTCATCAGTTTTGAAATAATTCTGGAATAATTATACTAGTGGGTCGTTTATGCATTGAATGAACAGGATAGTAAAGGCAAACCTGAATGAGTTTTCAACATGGTACGTTTCAGTAAAGTAGGTCATCTCCCTGGCTGGTTTTTGTGTGGCTGGATGATAATTATCCAAACTGGTTCCATGGTTCCTTAGAATGCCCCATACCTGATATGACGCCCTTTGAATTTTTTCGTGAAAATTCATTACACAACCGCAGTTCATTCCAGAACTCATAGATAGAATGAGCTGTGCGCTCAACGAAATTACCCTATAAACATTCTATGTAGGTAATATGAGAAATGAAACTTCATTATTGTCAGGAAGTGAATAGTGAACATTTTGAACATCGTGTGGGATAAACTGGATAAACCGTTTGAAAATATTAATAAGCTTCTGATTTCTCAGGGACGGTTGGTTCGATTTTGGAAAATAAACTAGCGTTGGAGAAATACACATCAAAAAACATGTCATAGGACACATCTTTCCTGTTAAGAGCACCTTCTCGGCGGCGAATGATGCCAGATTATTATTTTTCTTATTGAAAAGTATTGAAAATGATGCCTTTGTACGTTAACTTTGTCCGACTTTTATATCTTGTTCCGTTCTTAAGAGTGGAAGACTTTCTACGTCCACACTGTGAATTTGTATGTATGTATTTATAATGTGATAGAGCAGGAATATTACAAAAAAAAAATTGATAATGTTCGGGGAAAGTATGTCATGCCTCTTTGGAGTCATAATCAAAGAATATACTGGGTGTCAACTTGGAAACTTCTCGCCTATAGATTCTTCCTTCCAGAAATGTTACAAAACAGAAAAGAATCATTCAATTTCACTTCAAGGGCGCAGTTTTTGAGAATAGCTTTCCTATTTATTTCTACTCCTATAAGAGGTAGATGTTCCCACTAAAACACAAATGGAAAGGTCTTATATGTGTCCTTCTAACAGAGGCCAACAGTTTAAAAAAATGCTTTTGAAAATTAGTATGTAGCTGCACTAAAAGTAATGTTTCTCAGTTTCTGTTGAGTCTTCTTTCAATAAAAATGGTGTAAGTAACATGGGGAAAGTTGTTTGATTTTTTCTTTGTTGGTTTTTTACTTTCACAAAAATAAATTTCAATTCATTACACTTACTCTCTAATGAAATGATGAAAATATTGACCTCTATACCTCTGAAAGCTTCACTTGGAACTGACCGACATGCTGCTGAAATTGATATTTTGAAATCAATAATATCATCAGGTTGAGTTTTGTAAACAACAAGATAATCACGAAGTCTAAGGGAGTGGAATCCGGATAATCGTAGGCCATTCAATGGTTTCCCTTTCCTGCCTAACTTTACATCTGTAAATTTATTGTTTGAGTGTAATCGGACGGAAAAAATAATGAAGTGGAAAATCACCCGGTTGAACATTTTAAATTTTTTTTGTTGGGTAGAATTAAGTTTGTTAAATTAGTTTCATAGTTCCATCAGAACAAATTGTCTTCAAAAAATATGTTACCAAAACGTTCACATGGTCATTCATGAAACTATATTCTTCTATCAAGTACCTACGTTTTACATAGATTAAATTTGAGTTAAGTATATTTAAGTACATTTTCTAGTCTCGTGTGACATTCCCGTCTGTTTTGCTATACGTTGCTGGTAGGGTTTACAACATCTATCCCACAACCTAATTTTGAAGTAATTCTTCTGTAAGTACCAAAGAGTATTTCTTTTCCTGTTGTTTACAACAGCTATCCCACAACCTCATTTGGAAGTAATTCTTCTATAAGTACCATGGAGTATTTCTTTTCCTATTGATCATAGAACTAGTTTGGGAATACTATCAACTAATCAAGAACATACCTCTGACTCAATGATAATTTGGATTTTTGTCACTGTGCAGAAATGCCATCTTTCGATCTCACCTTTTGAACTCTCCTTAAATAGAAATCACGTCAATCATTTTTCGAAAAAAGTAGTTACTTGATAAAGTTATCACTGATCAGCACAACAACTAAAAGTGAATTACTGATTTAGTATGAATCGTTAACAATTTTTTCGGTTCTGAAAAACGGTTACTTCACAAATCTTTTCAATTTAATCTATTCAATTGAATTCACCGAAAATGAACTATCTTTGGAATTTCACTATAACATAACTTTTCATTGTGAAAATGTAGAATGTTATTTTTTCAGTCAATGCTCTTTTCTCGTATAATTCTGTCAAAGAGAACCGATGTTATTTTTCCCTGGGGTAGATTCTTTCCTTCTCGGGGTTGTTTAATTAAAAAGAAGTTCGGTCATGGGTAAATTGACTAAGTCTCAACAAATTTTTTACTATGAATTGTATTCCAAAAATCAAAACATTTCGATTTATTTGCGAGTTAAAATGTCAATTCTTCTATCAATAAACCCATCACATTTTACTGTTTTTCGCCAATAACTTACAAAGTGAGTATTTTATTAAAAAAGTTATTCTTGAAAAATGTAGCTGGTACAAAAACAATAATAATCTAGGTTCTAATTCGTCAAATGCCAAAATTAAAAGTTCCAACGTGAGGTTTCCAAATAATAATTTCTTGGAAAACATGTAAATCGACCCATAATTACTACCCCAATCTAAAATAATCATGACCGCTTGATAATTCACATAATTTACAAAGCGCAGTCCTATAGAAAACATTATCTAAAATTGCAGTCCAAAAAAATTATTACATTTTGAAGTATATGTAAATGTACCAAATGTATATTCACCAAATGGATACCTTGAAATACGCTAGGTTGCCTTTTATGTTTCGGGATTTGGCAACCCTAGTGTTGCAATCTGGCAACTGACAGCTCTATCGTAAAGTTAGACATTTTTGAGGTTATACGTACTCAAAACATTTTGACATACGAGCGCTATTT
>WOGR01011159.1:0-10661 GCA_015342045.1 Leptinotarsa lineolata | reverse complement strand
CAAAAGAAGTAACGACAGGACCGTAATTTAAAATTGTTGTCACTGATGATGGTAGTTATTTCAAATGAAACGCTATAAAAATATCCAGTGCGATATACTCTTGGATTGTGAATTTATTGCATCATCAATATCTGTGATAAAAAAGACAGGTCCGTATTTAAAAAAATGTTGTTGGTGGCCATATTGACACGAAACGTTTTATCGAATGTTCATTATTACATCGTCATAGTACACTCCGAATACAATAACATTTCTTCTTTCCATTTTTTTATATTCTCCGAAATAACAATTCCATTCGCATTTTTTGTATTCCCCGTATAACTCGGGAAGGGCGAGAGTACTCGTGAATTTTCTTTAACCATTGTTTTGTTCCCGATGACAGTTACCTTTTCTCCCATTTGATCGTCTTCGTATCTGTTACGGTTTAGAATACAGCAATGTTATCACATGATTAAAGAAACGGTCTGTATAGCGACTTATAGAACTTCTTGAATTGGAGGCAATGTATTGACTGGTCTGAATTCTTCAATTTTCATTATGCGAGAGCTATTAGAATTGATAACATCCATTATAATCACACAAAATCCTTCGAGTGGAGAGAAATGTATTGATAATATTCAAAATTACATTATCGTTATTGGTAATATCGTCTCTTGTGGATTACTTTCAATGAAGTTTGCATATTGCAGCCGATTTATATAAAACAATAACAAATCATATCCTCGTGAACCTTCATCCGTTTAATAGTGTAAACCGTATGGAAATCATGACTTTATTCAACTTCTGACTTTCTTTATGTTCAATATCCATTTTATATTCTATAGATCAGAGGAAATCCACAGTGAACACCTATTTCCTCAAATAAGGTCTTCCAACAGGGACTTTTGAACTCTGAAAATTGATAACGGCCACTTAGTTGAAGCTACATCTGTCAAATTAGTTGTCAATTGTTCAGTCCGTTTTGCCAAATCACCATGGTCGGATATCGCATTCAACACCACGTGCGAATAATAACATTGTTCTATAAAAATGGGTGTTCTCTTTGGGTAACGTACCGCGCGATTTACCCATTTTACGGACTATTCGCAATGTGGTGGATGAATTTGAGTCCACTGGCTCAGTAAACTAACACCCGTATGGCGACAAAACGCAATATCTGCCAAAAAACATCGCCGCCCTCTGTGAGAGTAAGCAGGAAAATCAGAGGCAGTCGATTTCGTGCCGCTCACAAGAACTTGGTCTTTCGCAGACCACAACTTGGCGGATTTTGCATCGTGACTTGGGCCTGCACCCGTACAAAATTGAACCCAGGAACTGGACGTAAACGACCATAGACGTGTAATTGTTGAATGGGCTCTGGAGCAGTTGGCAACTGCAATTTTCATCAAAAAATTTTCAGCGATGAATACTGAATGAATCAGTACGTGAACAAACAAAATTGTTGAATTTGGGACGATATTAATCCACATGAGATCCAAGAGCGTCCAATACATCCCGAAAAAGTAACTGTTTAGTGTGGATTTTAGGCTGGTGGCGTCATCGGTCCATATTTCTTTGAGAACGACGGTGGCCAGACCATCACTTTCAACGGGGAGCACTATAGATCGATGATTACCAACTTCTTTTGGCCTGAATTGGATGATCTGGACACCAACAACTATATTCTGTATAAGCGATATGAGTGCATGGTTATCTCCCGAGATTGTGCGATTTGACTCTGTTAGACTTTTTCTTATGGAGTTTTCTTCAGCCGCAGGTGAATGCGAATAACCCACAAAGCACAGAGGTCTTCAAATCCAACATAACCCATTCAACCTGATTTATGTGCTAGAGTCATAGAAAGTTGGTCTTTTCGGATGCGCTCCACCGTGGCGGACATTTGAAAGATGTATCTACACATAATAGTATCAATAGGTCTTTCAAACGAATAAAAGTTCTGATGATATCTCACACACTTCGTGTTATTTAAATTTCAAGATAGAAAGCACTTAATGAAAGACCCTATACAAGAGCTGCAAGCCATTGACAAAGAATGTTTCAATGTCTAAACATTATCGACAGCAGCTTTGTTGGACTCTTCCATTACTTTCTTTGTAGGAATTGGCATTATTTTCATCTGACGGCAGAATGTGCCGCTCGCTACTAAGAAAACGCATCGGAATTATTGCCAAATAGCCGAAGGGCCATAGAAAGGTGCGCGGGGACCGAAATAACGGCCTCCAACAAAAGAAATCCTAGGATGCGCCAGCCCGTGAAGATAGATGTTATCTTAACTAGAAGGCCATTTAGATCCAGCTTGGATTTTTTTAAATTAACTCCATTTAATTACTGTTTTCGGTCCAAGTTTTCGTCTTGAATTTCGGACTAGTCTCACGTATCACATATACCAAACACATATTGCACTGATGCCAAACGTTTCGACTAATATTGTCTCAAAATAGATTTGGACACTACTGCTATAGAGAAATGAATGAAACAGAATTATAAGACAGAAATATTTCGACTTGGAAATATTCCAAGAATGATTGAAAAAAATGAAAAATAAATTAAAAAGTGAACATATAAAGTAAAAGCTTTAAACTAAAAAGTGAGAACAACTGAGATAAATGACATTACCAATATTTGAAATAACGTGACAATTTTTGTTTCGAGGAAATCAACTTTTGATATGACATTTATACCTGAAACTTCCAGCCAGTAGATACTTTCCGTGTTCTTTTGATGGTATGGACGGGCTTTTTTCCCCTCTATTGTTTCTGGAATTTTTCAGATTGGTTATTCCTCATAAAGAAATTTGATGTTGAACGTTTCATTTGAGAAGAACTGAAAATCCACTTTCATTTCTTGTATTGAGAAAAATTAACAAAAAAAAAAACACCAATAGGATTTGGCATTCCCGAGCAATTTTCAATCACAACTCTCTAGCTTTGCAGAGTTTTTTTCCTTCCTGGAAGCCGTCCGAATTGTTCATTTCATCCAAGACTCCAAGTCTACGAAACACAATGCTACCTCAAGAGTTTATTGCGTTTCCCCCCCCTTATGTTTTTCATGTAACGTATCCCAATAGTCTTCCTTATACGTCACATGTCATATTCTTCCGAACATAATTTGGGAATTTGCAGACTCAGTAGCGTAAACTTTCTGCTAATAAAGAATATCATTATCATTATCACTTGATGCCTCATAGAAAGAATTCCAAAGGTGTGAGATCAGGTGATCTACGCTGGCCACTCCACTGTATCCCGTCTGCCGATCCAACGTTTAGCAAAATGCATCTTACTGAAATTCCATTCAATTTCTAACAAATTCTTTCATTTTCTAAAATTTGAGCAATCATATAATCTACACATTCTTGTAATAGATTCAAGTACCTATATGTTCCCAATGAAAAAACCTTCAACCATCACCAAATAAGGATTGACATCGGTCCAATGACGGCAAAAATGAAGTCAATTATCGAAATCATCTTTATTTGTTGAAATAACCTTGTTCTGGAAGAGGGGTTTCGTGGCCATTCATAATTCAAAAAACACTTCAGATACTCTAGCTACCTTTCAAGTGAATTGTGGTCATCAATTTGTACATAAACTTAAACTGCAACAGCAACTACAGTTGTGAAGAGAACCTGAAATTCTAAACCTATTTATCAACTGTTTAACATATTGATGGTCCATAATTTGGTCTGGATATTTCATGATAAAAATTCTTACATAGGCTTTAACGCATTCATTATTCCAATAGAAAAATTAATCATGTTGAAATCCAGTAAAAAAAGTGAATAAATAATGATTCGTTAGATAAAGGGACCAGCTATATACTTTTACTCATGCGAAAATTATTAGTTATCGCAGTTCTGTATTAAATATATTCATGTTGTACTAGGTATACAATATTTCTTAATTGTACCTTTCCTTTAATTTTTCCAAAATCATAGACTACTTATACCTGCATTCCAAGATCATATTCTGGAAATTTTGTCAATAAAAATACACTTGATTTTGGGTAAGGGGAGGAGGAGTAGTCAAAAACCTTACCACGCATCACTAGAGGAAAGGATGTTAAAAAGTTGCTAAAACGTCATTAATGGACAAACTCTAACTACAATAATAACTACCAGTGCAAGAAAAAGGCACACTTTCGTTTATTTTAGAAGTGATTTCACGGTCAAGGATACATGTAGAGGATGCAAACCTTGTATTTAAATATTTGCTGAAAATCGTTTTTGAGCGAAAATTTACCTAGGTATCGAATCAGCAAAGTGGTTCAGAGGGGTAGCCTCCCCATTGATTTTTTTTTCGGATGACAGATGGAAAGTTTTCACTACCTTTCCTGCAAATATTTGAGAGTTGCTCAGATATTTGTTAGGAAATACCGATTACTGACTCTGATCAACTTCAAAGATTTAAGGGAAGATTTGAAAAATCGGCCAAATGATTCAAGTGCAGTTGTTGGAGATGCTTAATCAGTAATTTTGTTCATTTCATGTGAAATAATTGGCCAATACTTGATGAAAATCCATAACGTATTCAAGTAACACTTTACAATGATATTTTCACAAAACCGCAAAAAACGCAATACGTGTTTCGGTATGAAATTGCTTCATCCCCTTCAACTTTGGTCGACTTAAGTAAACTATAATCACCCAAAATATTGTATAATAATCACAAAATACTTATTGGTTGGAAAAAATTATTGAATTTGACGATTTTTTCCAAACTAGCCTGCAATCCAATTTCGCCTGGACAGACAAAAAGTTATAATCTTTATACTTATTTGGATGGTATTCAGTAGATCATTAGATTCGAAACAACCCGAATAATCAACCAGGCATTTGGCAATAATAGTGTTAATGAACGCATTATTTGACATTGGTTTGCGGAATTTCGTTAAAGCGATTTCAGCCTCGAAGATGAGCCCTGAAGTGTTCGACCTACAGTAATCCAGGACGAGGATTTGAGGACTCTGGTGGAGACTGACTCATCACAAACGGTGGTGAGTGGGATGGCGAAGGAACTTTGCGTCAGCTCCCATGCAGTTTCTGGTGGTTAGAATCGTATTGGAAAGGTCAAAAAGCTCGAAAAGTGAACACGTTTCGAGGTATATTCTTTTTTGCCTTTGCGCAACCAAAACGATCATTATTTGGATCGGATCCTCATGTATGAGTAAAAGTGGATCCTCTACGAGAACAATAGACGTTCAAAACAGTGGTTGGACACCGATAAGTCACCCAGGCACTTGTCAAAGATGAAAACCCACAAAAACAATTATGGTTACTGTATGATGGTCAGCAGCTGGTCTTATTCGCTATAACCTTCTGCAACCGGGTCAAACAATCACAGCAGAGTCCTACTGTGAGGAAATCGACGAAATATACCAAAAATTGCGTCAGCAGCAACCGGTACTGGAGGTAACAGAAGAGGTCGGATCCTGCTCTACGACAACGCGCGTTCCACAAATCACCGCCCGAAAATCAAAAGAATTGAGCATCGAAATTCTGCTTCACCCACCATACTCCCCAGATCTCTCGCCAATCGACTGTCATATTTTCGAGCAATTCGATAACTATTCTCGCCAGTAGAACTTTCGCCAATCAAGAGTAGGTATAAACGGTATTCGTCGACTTTCCGGGCACCCAACTTTAAAGGCTTCGACATGGCACGGATGTGGCGACGGCGTGACGTATGCAATGCACACAGAGGGGCGGGACAGTGGTGAGAAAGGACGTCAGTGACCTAATGGTTTTGTGGACTACAACATGGCTTTTTCAAGCAGTGACGAAGATATGTTGGATTTGGTGTATTTGGCTTATGTTAATTAAAAAAGAAGATATTGGGTTCATCCATTGTGGCTATCACAATAATCAGCACGATTGAAATGAAATAAACAAGAATATTTGCCAACTTCTTCGCAAATTTGTATGTTGAAGTCAACATATAATTTTGAGGATGAACACGGAGAAACACGGAGACTTTTCTGTCTTACAAGAAAGGGGTTTTTCCTTCTTGTTGGAAGATTGCCTGCGTTCATCCCATTTCCAAAAAGGGCAAGAAAAGTCTTCCAAATAACTATAGACCAGTCGCTTTGCTATCAGTAATATCCAAAATCATGGAGAAAGTCGTAAACCACCAAATCCTTAAATATTTGGAAAGCTTCAACATCTTGAGCGAACATCAATATGGCTTTCGGAAACAAAGATCAACAGGCGACATTCTATCGTATGTCACCCATATTTGGAACAACGCAATCGGAGAATCAAGAGCTGTTGCGCTGGATATTTCTGAGGCTTTTGACCATGTTGGCATGGGGGTTTGCTGGCCAAACTTCGATGCTATGGCTTGTCGAATCATTTTTATGTATGGTTTCCTGAAAGAACATTCCCTGCAAGTGTCTCTTCATTCCATTTGGATTCCAGGACATCGGCTGCGGATGCACCGGCAGCAGGAGGTTGCATATCAGTGAGAATCTAGAAGTGATTTCGAGTTGGTGTGAAAGTAACCAGGTTCAACTCAAAGTCACGAGAACCCAGGCATTGTTTATCTCCAAAAAGATGAATATCTCTGAACCAGATATAATAATGTCAGGACAGACAATTTCGCATTCTGCTTCGATAAGTTTGTTGGGGGTTAAGATGGCACAATCATGTCGCTGGAATTGCAAAGACTGCTTCTCAAAAGCTTGAAACAGTGTTCAGAACCAGAAAACTGTACACCTCAGCAACTTTTGATGATTTATAAAGCTCAGATCAGACCTTCTTTGGAGTATTGTTCTCATGCATAGAGTTCCACCTCTATGAATACCCTAAGCTGCTGGATTCCATCCAGAAAAAAGCCGTCCGCCTGATTGGAGACGCGAACATCACTTGCAACTTAGATAGTCTGGACCATCGATGAAAGGTTGGAGATTTGTCTCTCTTCTATAGATACTTTCACGGGTAGTGTTCAAGGGACTTAGCACATTTGATTTCACCAAGAGCGGTACACATCAGAAATACGCGACGAACTGTAGCTGGTCATCGTTTTGAGGTTAAACTCTGTACACCTCGAACTTCACTGACTGTTCAAGAACTCCTTCATTTGGAGAACTGCGTTTGTATGGAATAAACTTCCCGAGAACGTATTCCTAAATGGATTTAATCTCCAGCATTTCAAATCCAAATTGAATCGCTACTTTCGCATAGGGACCGCTCTCAGAGCGTCTTAAGGATTTTTCTGTAGTGCTTGTGTTTTGTCCTTGAACAAAAAACACGTGGCGAGGAACTGGCGTGCCCCTTATACGTCACCAGAGACGACGAAGAGACGGGGCGGGGGCGGGAGACCGACCGCTCTCGCCACGTCACTTCTGTGAACATTGAACCATTTGTTGACATAGGAGAGACGCGGAAGGAACAAAGGTCCGCCTCGTCTCTGCCAGACGTCCGTTCTGTGTAAAATGGGCCTTACGGTTTGAAATAGACTATTTTTTTGATAGATTCGGTCGTCACTTGATGAAGTTCCATAGTAATTTCACAAATTACACCTTACGATTTGATATTCACATACTTTTTTTAACAATATATCACGACATGTTTTGCTATCACAGTAGCTTTTTCAAAAGTGAATTGTATGCTACAAGTTATTTTCTTAACCTAATATTTATATCCCTCAGATTTCCACAATCCAGGCTACCTCTACAGGTAATCACTCGATCAAATTACCTAGACCTGAGGTACCTCCTCAATTATGACTACCTGGAGCATATTACATCCTTAGTAATACTTCGATTTTTTAAAAGAACAGGTTCTATAATGGTGATCTATTCAAATCCAGTTGGTCATTCATCAGAATGTTTGAATTTTTAAGTTTATTTTCTATGTGTAAAATTTCGAGCTCTTCGTTAAAAATATGATTTTCTTCTGAAAGATGATTTGAATATGTTGAACTTGTTTTCTTATTTACATAGCTCATATGATGTTCCTGGATACGATTTTTAAAAGTTCTACCAGTTTGACCTATATATACCTTAGGACACGTTCCATACTTCAATTCATATAATCCTGATTTCTCGAATTTGGATGTTTTGTTGAAAGCTAGTTATTTTTAACTAGCTTTCTCAACGTATTACTTGTTCTATATGCAATTTTAATATCTCGTTTACTCAAAAATGAAGCCACTTTTTCTGTTGTTTGTCCAAAGTACTTTAAAGTTCTATAATTTTGATTTTGATTGTCTGACTCATCAATTGAAGAAATATCAGAGCGATTCGTTTCAACTGGACTGTACAGTATACTACGAAGTGAATTGGACCGTCATATCGGGAATTTGAAATCCCTTTCTGTACCATAACTCCCGGAATATGGAAATAAGGAAAATAGAAGAATGCAATAAAGTTAAGTTCGTTAAGATAAGGTCCAACCTTGCAATACGGAGACCTCCGTTCTGAAAGTCCGGAATTATTGTTTTCCTCACCTTCATTTCCGACGCGAACAATTCATCCGGAACACCGAGCAATACACATTTATTTTATGTCCAGGTAGTAAAGTTTGCTCTGTATGGCCTGCCGCAACGTACGTTTTCCCTAAATGAAATTTCCCCTGAGCTCGTGTGTGCAAATAATGTTCGAGGTACGGGAATGGTACGTGGCGTAAAACTAAATCATCTTCGGCGAATCTCTACTGCGAAATGATGAAATACGGGACTTTCATGGGCGAGAAAATTGTTTCAAAGTTGATTTACTTCTGGCGCGGAGTTGGCGTCTCGGGAGAAATGGTCTGGATGATTGCTCGTCGAACGAAATACGGAGCAACAATTACCGAATAATCAAATATGAATGGCGGAGTTGCGACGTTGTGTAAGTAGCATTCAAGCGCGGTTTGATTCACAAGTCTGCCAAAAACATTAGGAACTGTTTTGTTTTCTTGCATAATTCTTATTTATTTGGGTATGCTGAATCCGAGAATGACTTTCATTTCGTCATAGAACGTTACCTTTTCTGACAATGTAGGTATCTATGTCATCATCCTAAAATAAGAGATAAAAGACTAAACAATTTTTTTATATTCATCATTGTGGAACAAAACCTATTTATTTATCTGGAATATATTCAGTAGTAAGCACTTAGGCCATATCTTTCCAATGAGACTACTTCTGGTATATTTTCGTTTGTGAAAAGCATCCGGAATGTCTTTCTGAAGCGTCATTAGTAATCTGCCATAATTGAGACAGATGCTTCATTTCCCCTGGTATCTGTTTTTTATCTCTCAAATATTTCAGTGACATTGCTAACATCTCCTGAATTTCCTGTAATTTTCGGAAAATTCTCCCTTCACCTCCCATACTTACGTAAATATTGTTTTATGCATTTTCTTTCAACGAATTTTGTTTTTTTGAAGTGATAACTTCTTATGAGAGGTGTTGTTGTTTTTAATAATTTTGTTCACTTACTATGTTAAAATAATTGATCATGATTTGTTTATGAAAAAAGACGATTCTGACATTGGCAATTTGTTGAAAAGTTATAAAATGAAGATATTGACTTGGAACGTGGGATTCCTGGTTTTATTTCGACGGAGAAAATCACAAACAAAAAGTATTCATTTGCAATATGTCCATACTAAACCTGAGGAGGAGTGAGAGGAAAACTGAAGGAGCTTCCCCTGTGTTGTGACCCACGACAACTTTCGGGGATGCAAAAACGTTCTTCACTTGAAAATCCATGAAAATTTATAAAATCTTCAAGCTCAAGTCGAGGAATGTCAGAAATACAATCGGAAGAAACGAGAAAATTGGCCGAAGTTGAGAAAAGGAGGGCTGAAATTTATACTTTTTTTTGAGGAAAAAACACAAGCACTACAGGATGAACCTTAAGGAGCTCTGAAAGTGGTGCTTGTGCAAAAGTAGTGATTCACATTGGATTTGAATCTCTGGAGATTAAATCCATTGGGAAAAACGTTGTCAGGAAGTTTATTCCACATGAACGCAGTTCTCCGAATGAGAGAAATTTTAAACAGTTCGAGGTGTACTGAGTTGAACTCCGAAACGATGAGCAGCCACAGTCCGTCGTATATTTCTGATATGCTCCGCTCTTGGTGGAATCGAATGTGCCAAGTCCCTTGAACACTTCCCGTGAAAGTATCTATAGAAGAGAGACAAATCTCCAGCCTCTCTACGATATTCCAGACTATCAAGGTTGCCAATTATGTTTGCGTCTCCAATCAGGCGTATGGCTATTTTCTGGATGGAATCCAGCAGCTTCAGATTTTATTTGTCAAATATTGACAAGTGAAGAATTGTTGGATTTAGGATGTCATTCTCATCGGAATAGGTTAAAATATCTAGGATGTCCCATTCAAAAATCGAAAGTTGGGGTCATTTTCGATCAAACCGGAAGTACGGCAAAGCAAGTAAATATGTCAAAAAATATAGAGTACACTATAATACACAACCTTCAAATTTCGTTTTTGTATCTCCAATAATATGTTTGCTTTTCTGGACAAGTTTAACATAATAACTAAGTTTCAACACGGATTCTGGCCGGGAAAGTCGACTGAAAGTGCTTCATATGAGTTTTTTGAATATGTTCATGATGCCTTTGATGAGAAAAAGTAGGTGGATGCTCTTTTTTCGACCTATCGAAGGCATTCGATATCATCAATCATAAAATAATCCTGAGTAAGTTATACTCGC
>WOGR01011158.1:0-10662 GCA_015342045.1 Leptinotarsa lineolata | reverse complement strand
TACGCATCAATTAAATTCTACAACCATTTACCCTTGATTATCAAAGAAGATCGGACAAGACAAACTTTTAAAAAACGTGTTTTCAATCTGTTGTGTGACATTGAGCCATATTCATTAGAAGAATTAATGGACAAATAACCATTTTTAGTCTGTATTAAATTTGAGCTTCCCAGTCTTCAATAGTACATATTACATTCTACTCATTAATCTTTATATGTGATATTTGCTTATTTGTTCCTCCCATTTTTCATACTTTTATTGGATTCACCTATACCACATGATTTTATTTATATTAATATTAAGATGATATTTTGTATTGTTAATGTAATGACTTGAGTTTTATCAATTGTTCAAATTGAAAGCTTCAATAAATCTATCTATCTATCTATGTGGTGAGAATGTGTCATACCGAGATGTTGCTCATATTTTCGACCACTATCTTCACTATACCATGGAATGAATATTGAAAACATTCAAAGAAACTGACTCCTTGGACAATCGTTTCAAAAAACCACATAAAAAAATTAAGTATAATGAAAAAAAAACAGCTCAATGTTTGTTTGAGCACTGTTGAAAGTGGAAAACTCATATCAGAAGTATAAGTGAAAATATTTTCTTTTATTTTCGATTATTTAAAAAAATTGTTTATTCAGTAAAACACAGGTCACGTATACTGTATACACTGTACGTATTTGAGCTCAGTGTGGTGAGTAGCGTAAAGCCACACCAGTTGGAAGAGAATCGCACAGTCGCTTGAGCATGGCCAAGGCATACGTCGCCACGCCAGCAATCGGTTTCACGTACGGCTATAGATGTTTCACATCAAAAACTTCTATATATTGCGGACTTCATGTGTGACATTATATATCTCAATGGAACTCCACATGTGGAACAACTATAGCCGCACGTAAAACCGATTGCGGACCTGACGACGTATGTCGTGAAGACGGCTCGTCATGCCCAAGCGACTGTTCGACTCTCTTCCCACTGATTCGACGTCATGCTATCTCTCTTGCAACTTCACTTAGCGCCCTAGGAGCCTAGGAGCTAAGTAATATGCATCGATATAGAAAATTGTAAATATCTCGAAAACGATCACCTCCAGCGTTGTTGAGGAAGTATATCTTTTTTACTTGGAAAAGGTGTATGAATTGGTTTTTTTTTCATGGAAAGTATCAAAAGTTCACTGTCAAAAATGTTAGGGCAATTTTTAATGACAGTGTACGCAGCGCCCTCTGGATGTTACACGGAAATCATTACAGAATTATAATTGCCCACGTCGAAAAACCTCGGGTACCAAATTTCGTGCAAATAACTTATTTTTTGCAAAAGTTATTTAAAAAAAAAACGAACAAAAAAATTCAATTTCAACACCCTGTACCTTCGAAAGAAAGTATTTTTGGACACAAGTTAATGAAGACTTTTTTTCTTATAATTATCTCAGGAAAACGTCACTTGAAGATTTCAACCTACTTATGTAACACCCTCTATATTTTTTTTGTAAATAATAATAATGTGAAATCCAATACGTTTGTAATATACTTCAGTTATCATCGAATAATTGTCACAGTAATACCGCCAGAAGCAACATCGAATATAACTATTACCGTGATTAGAGGATCGAGTTGTCACAATTTGAAATAAATTTTTGAATTTTCAATTTTTGTATTCAATGAAAATAAATGTGTATCAAAGGTACAATCATAATCCTCTAGAAAAACTTCCTAATTTTTTATTTTCACATCACGCCATGTTAATTTCTGTGGTAATCTGTTCTTTCATGCATATTATTTGTACTAAATAATTTCAATGTTTCACATCTGCCAGGTGTCCCGTGACGGCTTACAATTTTTCAATGGACTTTTCTTGTTTTCTGAAGACACACATCGCTTTCTCTCAGTGAAATAATTTTGAAACCAATAAAATGAATTGCGCCCAATACCGATATCATAAAATTTGTTCAACAACATTTCATGATTGAAAGCTTCACAGCATGATATTGTTATTTTTCGAAATACTGAAAATGAAAAATGAAAATTATTTATTTTCATATTTTATTTTTTACAGGATGTTTCATCAACCGTACTTGACCATACTTGGAGAAAATAAAAACAAGTCGCCGATACAAAATTTGGCGACGCAGCGTTAGCAATATCCCACATGTCCCGCGGGATGCTACGTAGGGACACCTCTACTATGCTCATCTACAGCCTTTCCAATGACGAATCGGAGATAGTGTTAACTCTGAAATCCCTTGCACAAGCTGGCATCATTTTCATTATGGCTTTAGGAATTATCGTAACCAACGTACTCATCATTGCAACTTTAGTCAACTTTAGAGGTGAGCGTAAGTCACATGAAGTCGATTTATTCTCAAAATTCAAATTTTTTACATAATTTTGTGATTGACACGATTTTATAGCGAGTATAATACCTTAGTTTTCTGAGAGTGGCAAGAAAAAACAGTATTTTTGAAGTTGAGAGTATAAAAAATGAAAACCTTTCAGCTTTCCACTTTCACACCATTCTATAGAAAGTGGAAATTTTCGAAGAAAGGAAGAACGTTATTAAATATATTGATAAAAATGTTTTATGAAGGTGTGTAGATTATGCACACAATATACTTTCAGATAAAAAATGGAAGAAAAAAATCAATCACTCTGAAATATACAAACATTACTCAGGAATATATTTCTTCAATTCAGTTTGTATCCCAAAAATGAATGAAATATTGAGAATTTATTTTTCAACTAAGCTTGATCTACCCGTATCAAATCATCGGAAAAAATACTACCTAATCTTGAAATAATACCAACCTTCCCAAAAACGGCATAAATCTCAACTGTTCAACTCCAGGAAGGCAGAAGTGAATATGAGAGCAAACTATTCTCGAACCTGATAATCACTCACTCCATGGGTAGTGGTCATTAGTCTATAATGCGAGCCCTTCGCCCTTCGAATGAGTCAGAGCTTCGAGTGCAGGGCCCCCACTTACCCGAGCAAATAGTGAAAACTGGTCAGGCATCCAAAAAAGTAAGCTCAACTTTCCCCTCGTCACCACTGACCGTGTTTCTACAGGGGTACCCCCCACCAGTAGACTTCATATTAGGTTTCCAGAACACGGGGAATGGGCTCCACAACTAACCCGCTAGAGAGGGTCAGAGGCCAGGTGATGGAGCTCCTACAGGATATTAGCCTACAGATGGCGACACTGGCAACGATACATGAGATGAGAGAGATAGTATGCATTGCTAGAAGAGACGTGAAACCGCCCGAATATAGCGAGAATACATTCTAGCATGCGCTGTACTGTCAAATGCACCAATAGTATGCTGCCTAAGAGACTATGTAATTCATGCTATGCTAGAAATGACACGTAAAAAGTAAGACCTATTTGATCTCGCACAAATTTTGATTCATGATAGGAATCGTTTCTGAGAAAAACGAGATTTCAAACAAATTTAGGATACACCCAGCCTGTTTGCGGAGTTGTAGATGTAGCAGTTATACGAACCGTGGGAGCGGCTAGAGAGGAGATTCTCATCATGCCTACAGTGGAGACAATTGAAATACACAAGGCACTTCACAGGATCAAGCTTCTCAAGCAATAAAAACTGGCTCAATTGATTGCAGAAGTTCATAATGAACCTACTTACAGAGGAGGCTGACATCAAGTAAATCAACACCGCCGTGCACAACGTCGTTCAATCGGATGTTTAAGATGGAAGCTGAGAGTTGATGAGACAACACTTATTTTGTATTCAATGTGTGATGGAATAATCGCAAAACTACTACATATTCATCACACTTTGAGCCAAGGCGTGTTGCTGACCACCATGCAGCACTGCCTTAATAGGCTAGTGGCTAGTGGCTGCAAAGAGGTCATTAGTGTAACGAGCGAGAAGTATTGTGGAAAATCTGAAGTTCAGCAAAAATTATTCCAATTTTTTCCAAGGACATCTGCGTGTGGTTAAAATCCACCGACCAGAGATGAGGTGGAGACATTTATGTACAACCCTGGCCACATAATCAAGATGCTTCAGCCCTAGCGCAGTTACAAGCCTTTTGTAAAGAGCTTTGACAGTCTGAGTCGAATGAACTGTGCAAACCGTTAACCCCGGATGTTGTTCGGAAAACGATTGTTGATTCTAAGAACTCTGCTGCTCCTGGTTCAGATGAGCTGATCATCTTTTGCTTATTTCGAGAGTTTCCAACTCATGTCTGGAGAAGCGAGCTGTTTCTATATCCCCACAAATTAAGATTTACCACTTCTCAAGAAGCAGTCGACCAAGTTCTTGAACGGATATATGAACAGAAAGGGTTGAAGAGACGAGGTGAATATAAAGAAAACCAACTCATTGATGAGTGTGGAACCTCTGGGCAAAGAGAAAACCTTCACAAACACTGCTTCCATTTACCGGAACCACCAGATTTCTCTTGAGGCGCGTTTCACCAACCAAGGTTGTTTAAAAGAAACACTTTCATTCCTTTCGTACATTAATGATTGACGGAAATTGAAGTTAACAGGATCAATGATGTTAAGGTAGCTTTATCAAGTGAAATTTGACCCTGACTTTTTTGTTAGGTACCAAGCAATTTTGCAAATTGAAATTAGTGGAAAATATTGACCGTGATTGCATATCAGAAAATATTCACATATGAACAAACTCACATCACGAACATTATTGCCTAACACTAGAACTATAACTTTTCCCTACATTTTGCCAAATGAGTTGGCATTATTTTGGAATTTTTCATTCATTATGTGACCTTTTCAAATTCGTGTTGAAAGACATTGAATTTTCTGGTAACATGAATCGGATATGGGTTTTTTTGAAATCGAGTTTTGATAGTTCATGTATTGGTGTATGTATTGAAGTGTTCTGCAGGATATGTTGCTAATATATATGAAAATACCACTTTAAATTAGTACGGTTTCGAATTCACACATTGTATGTTTTTTCACTATTTTCCTATTGTTCAAACTTTCCTTTTCTACAGGTTCGCCTGATTGGTATGATACCGAATCTATAGATGCTTCAGGTAAGAGAAAACCCCTTCCAGAGGAGGTGAAACTGTGCTAAATAAAGTGTTATCATTTAATTTCATTATATGGCACATGTTCAGGGGCATAAGTTTCCCAACGCGTTTCACCTCCGCATTTGTCCGCTGATCTGTGTGTAGTTCACCTTTTTCCTTGCTTCTCTCCTCCCAGAGTTCCAATATTTTCATTTCATTTACTCTTTCGAATTGTTCCTGATTTGTTTATCACTTTTCCAACTAACGCTGCGAATGAGTTGAGCTTGTGGGATGCCGCTAAATTAGTTTTATGTAACAACGTTTATTATTATTGATGATAGATGTATGTTTACCATGTCTGATTGATAAAGTTTCAGAAAATGAGTGTGAGACTTCTACACTCGCTAGGTATCCGAATAAATACAATACTGTGGAATAGTGCTTTTGCTGTGGCTATCATTTAGTAAGTCAGATGTCGGTAATACTATTGACTATCAATTCCTAATTGATTTTCGGAAGTGATGATCTCATGGAATTCAAACTACGCAAAGTAAATTTCCCCTATTTTTATACAATGTTGGTTAGTATCCAATATTGAAGACAGTAAATGATATTGAAAAAGTTCTGAAATAATACTGACACTTCAAGAAAACAAATCATGTTTTGGGTTTTCCAACAGAGCTTGGACAATTGATAATGGCCATCTTGTTGAAACTACATATGTCAAATCATTTGTTATTTATTCAGTCTGTTTTGCTGTTTTCCTAAATCACCATGGACGGGTATTGCATTCAACAATACGTGCAAAAAAAACTTCATTCATGAAATGAGTGTTCTGTTCGGGCAACAAACCGCGCGTTTTACCCATTTCACGGTCTCCATGATCGTCCCACCGAGGGGGCTATTCGCTATGTGATGACTGAAGGGTATCCCCCATTGACATAGGAAAAATGCCCCCAATCTCACCTATAGAGTATGCCAATTGGGCTGGAAAAACATGGCCCATAGGTCACGTGACTGGCTTCCCCCTGCTGGGAAGCCAAAAAATTGTTTTTTCTCATTTATCTTTTTCACATGAATCGTTTTGTTGAACCTTTTACTATAGAGCAATTTGAAGAATTTTGCAAGAAATTCATTTTTATGCTCTCTAATATTTTCGACATGGAAAATATGTGTCCCGTAATCGATGAAGATAGCTACGAAGATTGAACATTTTTTTCCAAGATTTTTTTATATAACTGTGATTGGTATATACTTGTATTTATAAAACGATCTTTTGATCAATTTTTTTAAATGTGAAAGAATAATTACTGAATGAAAATGGTATTATTTACCAAGTATACTGCTCAGTGATCTTCAAAAAACGCCGTTACCTGAAGTTATTTGGAATCAGTAGTGTAAGATACATGCTTCCAATTATTTCTCAAGTTATGCAACTGATGCTGGAACTCATTTTGAGATTTGTTACCGTTGAGAAATTAATTTCATCTTCCCCTGCTCTTTTCAAGAACTAAACAATATAATAAGAAAAGAAACGCAGTATCACTTTAAAAGTTCTCACAAGAACATGCACCATTTGCAGCAAGTTTCATTTATCACTACGATGATCTATAAATGACATTTGCTTATCATAAGAACTAAAAAATTATTAAAAATGAAAAATTGTACTTTTTTAGGAATGAATTTGTTGTAAAATTTTTCAAATTGCTCTATAGTAGAAAAATTAACAGCAAAACAATTCATGTTTGGTGTCTATACTCATGTAAAATATTATGAGAATTTCAATTTTCAGGTTCAAAGAGTTCAAATATGAATTCCTGAGCTCTCAAGGTGCTCTAAATGGTGACAAAAGGCCAAAAAACCAAATAAATGGCAGAAATTACAAAAAACGGATGTTTTAAATGTGCCCGGGTCTGAAATAATTTGAAAAAATTCATGACAGTGCATTTCTTTATATAAGTTTTCAAAAAATTAAGAAAAAAATTGACGTATTCCCATTCAATTTTATTATGGTCATTTTCATTTATTTTTTTTAATTTTCCAAGAGGTGGTACGGGATGTCGGAAATCAAAATATATTTTTCCGAAACGTGTTCTCATCACCTATACTCATGAATTTTTTCAGAATTTTTCATCGAATAGTAAGATGGGAAAAAAATTAATAGAAAAAAACAAATTTTTGTGTCCCCAGCAGGGGTAGGCGAGTCACATGACCTATGGACCATGTCGAACATGTTTTTTTATCCCAATTGATATATTCCATGGATGGGATTTGGAGATGGGGGCACTTGACCTATCTTAATGGGGGATAACCTTTGAGTACACAGGTTCAGTAAACGATCTACCAATATCCTTACGTCGACGAAACGTGAGATCTGCCGAAAACATTGTGAGAATGTGCGGAAGAATCCGAAGCAGTCGATTACTGTTTGGAGTGAATATTAGGATGGAAACGGCATCGGCCCATATTTATTCTATAGCGATGTTGACCAGGGCATCACTGTCAACGAGGAGCATTATGGGTCAATGATTACCAACTTCTGTCAGACTGAATTGGATTATCAGGACACGAACGACATGTGGTTTCAACAGGCGCTATATGCCACACAGCTTATGCCACATTAGATAGTCTGCACGACATACTATGCACAAGGGCATGGTCATCTCACGTGGAGGTAATGTGAACTACCCACCGAGATCATATGATTTGACCCCGTTAGATTCTTCCTTGTGGGGTTTTCTCAAGTTGCAGGTGTATGCGAATGAGCCACAAATCACAGCGGTCCTCAATCCCAGTGTAACTTATGCCATTGGTCAAATTCAGCCTAATTTATGCGCCAGAGTCATGGAAAGTTTTCCGTGGTGGACATTTGAATGATGTTATATAATGGCATCAATTGATCTTTCAAACGAATAAAAAAATTCATGCTGTCTTACACACACTTTGTTTTATTCAAGTTCAAAAATGAGAAGCGCTTTGCTGTATAGCTGAATACTTCAATCAAGATGAAGATATATTTCACCTGGATTGAGTCTACCAGGATTATTGAATGCGGGACAGTTGTAGCAATACAAATTTGGTTGCAAGCTGGGACGTTTACAACGGTACCCCTAATTTACATATAATGTCATTGATTGCGATGCTGTCTATGTTCTTAAGCAGCAGAGTGATGAATTTCCATCAGGTAGCTGTTTCATAGGCATACATAAGTGAGTGACTTGAAAATCAAGAAATGTATCCATTTCAATCATTGTATGTACGATTTGATAAATTAAATTTCGAAACAGTTTTCGTAATTGTATGTATCCGGTTAATAACAAAAATATTGATCGCCCCCTATATTAATTGATTGGTTTTTTTAATCGAATATCCAAAATTGTTTCAACTTTTGGATTCCGATTAGAATTCTCAGTACTTTCTATGGAAACCACTTTTTGATGTATCACATACCTGCACAGCTTACCTGATTCAATCAGGCATTCCTGGGTTTTTATTATAGAGATTGGTTATGTTATACGAGAAAAACGATCGAAACTGACTCGTTGTATGCAGTGGTTAGTGGCGTAGGTATAGATTTGATTCGTACGTTCAGGTGGTGAACGTCAGTCCGGAAGGTGGCTTCTTTGTTTGTATAATCTTGTGAAAAAAAGTTCAGATATAACTAGTTTCTCTATTGTTAATGTAGAGCCAACCGATTTTCCTCAGCGGCCCGTATACGTGATCATATTTTTCCAGACCATTATTGAATCAAACGCACATAGGAGTTCTGAACCATTTGTTACCGATGGCAGTTTTTTTAGAGATTGCAGGACTATACTCATATATAATGTTGGCGTAGTTGAGGTAGGAAAGAATTAATGACTCACATAAGATGATTTTACCTTCCTGTATCTTCTATTTGAATAAACTAGCTTCAAGATGGTGACGGCATGTCGTTTAATGAGACTGATATGGCTATTGTAATTGAGAGAAGAGTCTTATATGAAACCAAGATTTTTCGAGTTGTCGGACAGACCAAGGGTGTTTACTTCGATTCTGTGCTTTTTTTCTGACATACAACATCTGAATGAATTCAAAAGGGTAGATGGAGAGATAGAATTTGGATAAAACGGTAAAGAATGATTCGATATCCTTATTCAGTTGAAAGTTTGCTAAAGGAAGATCTTTTGAAAATGAAATATAAATATGGGTATCACCTGCATGTTAGTGACATCAACTGAACTTGTTACAATTTTGAACTCGTGTATATAGATGATAAATAGAGCATTTCCATAGGGCCATGTGGGACTCCTTTTTCCGTATGCAAAAAGTTAGAGCAATTCTCTTCCATTAAAAGGGCCTGCATTTCAATCCGAGTTTGAAAGCCGTGGATTTGTTTAATTTCTTCCCGACGTTTCGCTGGCGCGAGTGGCTTCAGATGTTTAACCATCATAGCTTGCTGTCCGATGACTAACTTTTAGGCTTCGTAAAGCGTATTCATCTTGTCAGGTAATCAGTTGTATTGGTACCTTTAGTACGTATAGTTTGGTATGCATTTTTTCACCCTTTTGTCGCTTGATACTAGATTTGTCATCGTGTTATTGGCAGTGAAAAGTTTTCCTGTTTTCGTTTGAAATATGTCCCGTGAGGTTTTCCATCTGGGGCACACAAAAAGTGTATGTTCTGCATCATCTTGAAGGCCGCAGTAGATGCATTGATCTGATTCTACCCTTCTCCGATCATAGAAATACTTTCTGAAACACCCATGTCCAGATAGGGCTTGGGTCAAGTGAGTTGTATTGATACTTGTATTTGTATCTATACTTGTATCTGTACTTGTACCTGAAACATTAACAATCTTGCAACCTGTCATTCTGTTCGTTATTCTCGAATTCCTTAAAATAGGGTTCCATATTCGATTGAGGTTCACCGCTTCTTCTTTTCTGTTGAAATACTTCATGTGTTTGTGGATCTCTATTGTCTCCCGTACCAGTCGGCTATAGTATCCCTGGTTGTGGGCAATTATTTCTGTGTTTTCAAACAAAATTATGGGGTCTCCGTCACTAAGTGCGTGTTCTGCCACAGCTGACTTGTCCGCTTGGCCTAGTCTGCCGTTTCTTCTATGCTCTTTCAGTCTTGTTCCCATGGATCGTTGGTGGTGCTGATATATACCTTTCCACAAGTGCCCGGTATACGGTAGATTCCTGCTGCTGATAATGGGTCTCTTTTGTCTATAGCCGACCTGAGGCTTTGTTGAATCTTCCTAGTGGGTTTGAAAACTGTTTCGATGTCGTGTTTATCCAATAGTTTTCCAATTTCGTCCGTGACCCTAGGGATAAACGGTAGATATGCGCATGCAACCATCAGATCCTTTTTCGCCATGAAAGCCATGGAAAGCCATGAAACCGTAGTGCTCTTCGGTTTCATGGCTTTCCTGATCTCGGGGACACTGTATCCATTCAATCTCAAAGTCACTTCAGTTCCCTCTGTAGATATTCTGGTCCACATATTCTCCGAGCCAGTTCCGTTAGAGTGGAGATGACTCCTCTCTTTTGGCTAGGATGGTGGTTCAATAGTGCATGCAAGTATCTATCTGTGTGCGTGGGTTTTCGATACATTTTGTGGGTTAGTCCGGTACCACATCGTTCTACTAGTACATCTAGT
>WOGR01011157.1:0-10662 GCA_015342045.1 Leptinotarsa lineolata | reverse complement strand
ATATGAAATATTTAAAACGGTTGATGACTTGAAAAAAAATCATCGGTCTGTACATACGTACCCCTATAATGAATTGCAGAATGTTTGTTTTCATTTGTGATTGTATATTATGTTGAATTACAGATATCAATCTTGAAGAGAAATTTTCATTATTTTGCGAATATCGATTGAAATCGGTTAAACCAAATTATTTCTTGAAGTCTTCAGTTTTGATGAAATTTTTTCACGTAGTCGGTTTACTTCTAGTAACACGTGCCTGTACGATATTCCGTTAAAAAAATCGAATAATCAATGAAGCTTCCGAAATTTGAAACGGGAACTGATATAGTTTGCTAATAAAACCTCCAGTCACGTTCAGGAATTTTGACCACCCAATTGCGGAACTTTCAATAGTTAACGAATACCATTATAATTTGTTTACCATATCTGTAAACATTTATAGTGAACCAGCAACGACGTTGAAAACGCTTCCAAGAAATTGTCTATCTCAATATTTTCGCTATTTTTTAGTATTCCGTCCATTTCTCAGAAGTAAATATAATAGCTGTTGCTATAGTGATTCGTATAGGGTTAATCGTTACATCCTAAGGTCAGAACTGACTCATTGCAAACTACCTTTGAATCATTTTTGATGACGCATTTTAAAAATGCGAGTTCGCTGTGTACGGTGAAAGCAGGGGTGCATACGAAATGGGTGAATTTCTACTTTCCACTTAATTTACTACACGGCAACAACCCTTAAATTATCGTATGACTAAGCATTGAACTGACTGAACCCTTGGTTGCAGAAAAAGCAGACTTGAAAACGAATTTGGCATTGAATGCTAACAAGATGAAAGTGACAGTTTTTTGTTAGCCTTAAAAGCGAAATGTCTTAAATCTTCATTGCCGTAGACGTGTCAGGGCGTAATCATATTGAATGAAAATAGCGATCGTCAAACATGGGTATTGACGGTGTGATGTGATAGAGTATTAGCGAACTAAATGAATATCGTCGGGATAAAATATCTTTGTATTTTCTTCCATCTAAAATGATTATTTTCGATCCTAAGTTCCACATCAGTTTGGGTAATAAGCTAACAAAAATATTAACGAAGTCAATTTTCCTTTTTCGACAGAAGTACATATCTAGATGGCGTAAATGTGAAAAATGTATGGACTGTGAAGAATTTATGGACTTTCAGAAATTAATCTGGATTATTATTTATACCTAATTCATGTTTTGAGTCAACAAAACGAGACATTTTATTTTGCAACTGATTGTTTTCGTTTTTATTGACAATTATCTACATTTTGCGATTTTTTATTAATTGCATTGTTCAAAATGAAATTGTTTATATATGTAAAAGAGTCTCATCGAGAACGATGAATTTGAAAAGAGGCAGGTTTTTAACTCAATAAATCATTTAGATAATTGAGAAGAGAAAAATTCAATTGTAAATGATTTTAAAAATGGAGTTTTTGAATCATCACTGTCACTAATATCCAGTTGATGAAAATCTATTTGGTTAAAAAAAAGTCGCTTGGAATATTGTCTTATATTTTCAAGTACTTTCAACCTTTCTAAAAGGTAAATTATTTTTATCAGTTCAACAATCACCCAACTTCAATTGAAAACCATGCCTTCATAAAAAGTGCTTGAATAACAACAGCCTCAATTAATGAACGACCGACAATTTTTACAAGGGATTTTTAAAGTTTAATTTGATAGTACGAAAAAGCGACGCAGCGCACCCGTCATCAATTTACACAACTGAAATTAGTAATTCAAATAGTTCCGGAAGTCCATTTCCATGCCATTGCAAAATTAAAAGAATACCACGTTATAGGTGTGATATTGGAAATCATTCAACTCATTGCCACTCTTTGAATATCATTATTTTTTCATTTTCGAAGTATTGACTTGTCAGAAGGATGAGAGATATGTTTGATAGATAGGAATAAACATATCCATACCTATCTGAAAAAGATATCTGAAAATGGTTCCTACGTTTTCCAAATGTTCAACTACTGATACACATCATTTGTATAGGTATGAATTGTGTTTATAAAACTTCCATTTTAGTTGAGGAATTAAATTTCTAGCGAATAAATCGTTGTTCTACGTTGATCTATTCTGCTTCAGTAATTGATGAATAAATTCAAACTCAAGAGTTGTACATTTTCAATTCTTTCTTAGTTAAAAAAATTTCCTGTTGGATTCTGTCCATAAATATTAACAACAGCAAGGGTTATAGACGAATTCACTAAACCAGTAATAAACTAAAATTATTTTTTGCAGCTAGTGTTTCTGCTCATGTGTTTCTTTCCAAAATAACCATCTACCGTACTGTATTTATTTGATAAACATTGTTTACAAACTTGTGGAAAAACTTATCCTAACAGGAAAAAGTGGTCCCCTCTCACTCGAAAATGTTTTTGGTTTGTTTGATCTCGTGCCTGTGTTAGACGACTAATGCAAATTTGATTATTCAATATTTTGTAATACTGATATTGCGTGAATCATTATTGGGATAAGATTATACGTGTTTACGTCTTTAGTTTATTATGTTCTTTTAATTTGTGAAAATGGCGATAACGGATGATAATAGATTAAATTAATTAGGTATATGTGTTTATTTAATCGGTAACGTTCCGTGGATCACGTATACCTATGAACTGTGAACTATTTTATCTAAATTAGGTATAAGCTTTTGATCTCCAACACCCAATACTCATTAAGATCGAAGTTAGACAAGATGTCTACTACACATCGCAAATTAAACAATATCAATGATTCGAGCTGAAATGTTTATTAAGTATCGAAAAAAAAATATGAAGGCAATATGAAAAATTGAAATAATTTTCCAATTGATAAGTTGAATATTCTACCATCTGTGTTAAATAAAATTCAGTAATACGAGCTATATTTGAAAAAACATTCTACTTACTGCAAAAATATATTCAGTTTCCCAAATATACATACTATTTTAAGAAGTAATCTCCTAATGCGCTTTCCCAAGTGTTCCTGACAATTTTCAAAACTGGAACACTTTCTCATCTTGCTCATTCACAGCTTTAATGACCGGGAGATTGGCTTTCAAATAACAGTCAATAATCGCAAGGGGCCAAATCTGGACGGTATGGAGGTAGAGAACAATTGCGATATCGCGAACTCCCAAGAAGCTAACTACATTGTGAGCTTCATCAGGCACAAATTGTAACTATGTGCGGGTGAACTTAAATCTAAGGTTTATTCAATAACGCGAACCTTGATTCACTGCTTGACTCTTCACTCGCGCTCTATGTTTTCACCCTATAGTGTAGAGTGTAGAGCCATGCTGTACGTTTTTAAATAAAAATATGTAAACGTGAAATTGTGTACTTGTTCAGAGATCAAAACTAGGCAACCATTTATAGGGCAATAAGTGGCTGTGAATAAGTTATACCTGACATTAATTTGCAGGGAACCAAAATATCTCATGATTTAAAACAAAACAGGGTTAAAAGAGTCTTAGAAAGCGCTCAAAACAAAATTGGAATCTCTAGCCTAAAGCTAGATTCAGTTTTAGGGTCTCATACAAAACCATGTAAGAGGGCCAGAAGTGACGCATTTTCGAAAAACAAGGAAGTGTCCCGAATACACCCAGGCACTTATAAGAATACCTGGATGTTGAAGTACTCTGATTGTATGCATTTTATGGAAAACCGCGTGATTATAGTGGATCTTTCATAAATGAATGACAACGATGGATTTTATACTTCCGATATTGAAAATAGTCCAAATGAAGTTAAACTTAAAGCAGAGGCAAAATTTGCTGACAAAGTTTTAGTCAGGTGCGCGAATTCGGGCAGAAACTGTCAACTCCAAGCTAAAGAAGCTTAATTTTATGAACACCCATCATCAAAACGACGTTATAATATTTTGATCTGACTTCACTTCGCCATTATCACTGGACTCCTTGGGAATGGTTAGAAGAAAATATCCTTGATATATTATAAGAATATAACCTCCCAAATGTATCACAAGCTTGGTCAATCGAAGAACTTTGGTCGTTACTGTGTTGAAAATTTCATGACAACGAATAGGAAGCCCAAAGTGAACAATTACGGACACGCATTTTTAGAAAAATTCGGGAATTGTACGTGAACATCGTCCAACGAAATATGAGACAAATCTTGCGTGGTATTTAGGATCATGATACGCTATCAATTTTGAAGATTCATTTTTATATTATCAAAAGATGTATTCACTTATTTTCGTTATTTCGTCCCATACTTTACTTCTATGCACTACACCGATCATTTGAAAATGGTGGTATTCTTAAAAAAAAGGATGATTTCCGTCAATCAAAAAACTGTAGGCTTTGTCACCTACATGTTCACATCCAAATGAAGTATATCGTTTGTATTAGTATTATTTGATAGGTATGTATGTACTTATATTTATATATTTATTTTTTTGTTTTTTTTAGCATGTCTAATATCATTATGATCTGAAAGATGAATAAATACTACAACTACTAAGTTCACTACAGATTTTTCACCCAGATTTACTAATATCCTTTACATTTCGTACAGTCCTCGTAAACATTGATATCATTCAAAGGGCTGCAAAATTGAGAAAAAAATTATTTGAGCGTTATTACATGAATTGAATTGAATTAGTGAGTTTCTCTCTAATTAGGCAGTGGGTAATTATAAAAATAAATATACATCCAATGAGTATGATGTGACGGTAGATTGATGCCGGTGTATCGAGCAAAATATTATTCTGTCTCTCTCGGAGTTTTAACAATCAACTGTCTCACACAACTCGGTAGAATAAATATCGATGAAAGATTCCCAGAAAATATTTTCAATACCTACTTTCCATAATAATAGAATTACTTTTCCTACTCTTATTTATCTGTACAATATGTACAACCTTCTATACATATATTTAGTAATATTTTTAGGTTGAAATTATTTCATTTGTTTATGAAATATGCAATCAAACTGTGAACACAATCTATTTATTTAGTAATTTCAACTCATTTTGCATTTTCTTGTCACTTGGTTGAATTTTGGTTAAATTTTTATGTGCTCATTATGTATCACGATTATATTACATATTAGCTCTGTCACATATGCACATTATTAGTTGGTAAAATTTTTGATTTCTATTGAAATGAAAATATCAATTTTAAAAATATATATTTTAGGAAACAGTAACTGAATCTGTATTTTCTATTAGATATATTCATTTGTTTATATTTATGTACGCGTGTCATTGTTGTCATATCAACCTAAAAAACCAAATACTGTATGGGAAGCTGTTGCAGATTCAGTGCCAGTAACTTGATCAATTGCGAAAACATGATTATGGAAATCTAATGTAAATAGAAAATCTTATAGAATCGAATGAACAGCAACAAAAAGCAGAAACAGTCTCGAATTTCGAAAATGAACTCTAAGCTGGAGGCTGAGAGACAGAACAGCGAAAAACGCCGCCGACCAAGTACTAAAAGAGCAACCAAAAATTTTGAAAATGCATTAAAAAAGAATGATATGATATGAGCGAATGTGGCTCAAGGAATGCTGGCAAAGACGAAGGATTTGTAAGAGATGGCTGAGGGGTACTACAAGAAAATAACGCCACTGCAGAAGGAAGTAAAGGGAAACACAACTTTACTTGAGAAATTATTTCAAAACAATACCGGCATCGGAAGAAAGACCCCCAAAGAATATGATAACCCTAACTACCCCGCCTGTACCCCTCTGCCATAATTTTAGGAATTAATGTCGTTAAAAGTGATGAACAGCTTAGTTTTGAAAACTAGGTGAAATGTCCAGTGTGATTTCATTTTTAAGTACAAAGGTTTCCTGTACAACGTAAATTATTGATTATTATTAGTGAATCTTCTCATCCGTCCACTGTAGCATTTTTGTACTTCCCATATCCTACAAATTCCTCATGAAATCACTGAAATGGTAAATACGACTAGTTTTGACAGAACCTTCTGAATTGGTTGAGAAAAGTCACTATTATGTTAGTATTTCTCTGAAAGATAAGTCACTATTCTTGTTCCATTCGAGCGCTGGCAATCCTAGAAAACAGTGTCTCCCTTCAATCGAAATTTGACGGATTCTTGTGTTTTCGGTTTTGTTGCGTTTCAGCCTGGCCACCCTGTATAATCAAATATTTACAGTAATATTTCGATCCGTTCATGTAACGTGGCTTTGCTGTCTAATTTAATTCTCTAGAAATTTTTGCTGACCTGTGATGAAATCTAGCGACCAATGCAATTTTCAGATATTAATAACAATATAGATCAGTTATACCTGAGCAACATGCCAGACTGAAAATTATTTTCTCCAGTTCAGTATTCCGACATTGAAATCAATTTTCATGTACGTATGTATGAGGTGGTATTATAATATTATGGTGATTTGCAACAAGCGCATCTGTTGAAGAGTCATTTAAAATTCATTAATTGCTCGTTTAGAGACCGACATTTAATTAAACGTCGTCGCTCTCAGGGTGTTTTCCAGCTTTCAGGAATACTCATCGTTTTCCTCACTATTTTAAGACCACCACAACAAAATACCGGACAAGAAACCACAAAGAAATCAACCACATGCGAGGTCGTATTTATGATGTTGACCGATTAGGTTTTTCACACCTTTGTGAAGTATGATTCAATGGAAGAAATATTTTATTAACTAATATTTTGAAAACAAATGAAACCTGAATCCCAGAATCCCGATGGAAACTTATATTTGATAATATAAATAAATAGATATTTTATATAGGTATCTATTTTTATCCATATTTGTAGTTAGAATGGAGACCTGCTGAACATTTCATTATCAATTCATCGCCCAAGAAAGTTTTTAAGGAATCTTTCAGAATTCTAAATATGATGTTGGTTAGAAATATTTTTTTTCTACCCCTTGTTCTCACGATGTTTCATCAGCAGAACAGGATTCTCCTTGTCGTGTGAACTTGGCGGTATAATATGTTGTCTGGCATATTGTTAGTATAGGGTCTACTGTACTAGACACTTCAATTATTGAAAATATCTTATTAAAATATCTAATTACCGTGAAGTGATTTACTGTACAGGCTGTCCCAGAACTTAGTCCCAATGGAAATGGGCTGAAATATTGCCATTATAGTTTCATTGTTGGAGTTCATTGAATTCACATGTTGAATATAGTTGATGAGTAAGTGGACGGCATTCATTTATGATGTGTGGTACCGTAAGACACAAATGTTTCGTGTCACATATTTCATTTTCATGTGCATTCTCAAAAGTAATCCAGTTGATACAAATGTGGTGATCATACTGGCGGCTACATCTCCTTTCAATGAAGTGATTACGAAATCTGTGTTTTAGAAACTACCATAATAGCAGCCCCATCTCATTGAAACGTAACCTGATTTATAAATTAATTTTCCTTCGGCTTTATAGTCAATTTCCTAGCGAAATAAAAAATCATTTTTAAGTTGTTATTTCATAGGCTTACATAATTGAGTTGGCTAAAGATTGAACATTCAATATTGTTGTTTGATCTGATATAATAAATTTCAAAAGATTTTTTTTTAGTGAGAGTGATAAAAATATGGAACACTTGCATTGATAATTGATAGATTTTTTATAAATTAAACACAAATATTGTTTTTATTTTCGAATTTCGTTTAAAATATTCAATGCTTTCTATGAAAAGCACTTTTTAATGTATCACATACCTGCACAGCTTCCCTGATTGAATCAGGGATACGTGAGATACTTTCAATTTTCGCAGGAAAAGATGATGACGTCATGATTCGATCCGATCTAATAGTGCTTTAATTAGGTACTTTATTACCTGTAGAATATGAATTAATGATGAAGCAGGAATGATAAATAATTAATGAAGAAGCAGGAATTATTTCAAAGATATACTTACTAATGTTTATATTCACAAAATATCATTGTTAATACATAATAACCGGAATAATGCTCTTCAGACTCCCAGATCTAGTTACGGATGTAACTAAGATATGTAAATAAGATATCTACCAAACTATAAATATAATCACATTCGTAATAGTCCTTTATTACCTATATACCGGAATTGAAATGTTTAATCACCGTCCAGATGTAAGGAAATAGTTTTGAACAAATTCAAATTTAAACTGAAAATATTATTATCCATTCTATAATATTGAAGAACGTAAATTTTCAGAAAAGTTTTTGGCTTTCTACTACTCCCATCTTGATACAAAAAAATGTGGGAATCTTCCAAAGAAAGGAAAAAAGCAATCAATTTCAAAAAATTAACTCTATAAAGAGATGTGTAGTTATATATAACCCGTTTTAATGTCAATTTTTCCTTTTTCGCTTTGAAACTTATGCGCCAGTCGACATTTTTCTCTTCGCTAAAATCTTGAGCGCAAGTTTCTCAACTTCTGAGAGTTGTTCGTATGGGGGCGACAGCTGATTAACGGAAAAACAGATTTTCAACAGATATATCTAATATGAGCTTAGTATTATAGCAATTTTGTGACAAGTTGGGAATGCAAATTCTGAAAAAGATTATAAGGTTTTCAAAATCAGAACCCCTTCCTTCCCAGATGGTATAGAAGTTATTCAGGTGAAATTTCTCCATTTTCAGCGATAATTGTGAAATTTTTCGAATATTTTCAAGTTGCGAACTGTAATTCATTGGCCGCTATTAGAATTCTGCTCTCAGCATAGTCTTTGAGAATGCTTGTTTATTCAGGAGAATATTCGAGAGTAGGTAGTGACACAAATTGTTGTCCCACAGCATGAACCTGGAAATTCGTGACTTTCAAAATAGCTAGACTAGTCTAGCATCTGGTGTGTAATATAATTTAGTATTTTCGGACAAGATGTTTCGACGGACCACTTCCAGCGAAGCCGGTCCCGAAATAAACGTAATATATATTTTTCACACTTATACCAATTCATGAAATGTATTTTTACGGGGCAGCTAAAAATAGCTATCTTCGAGAGGGTACAATTGAGCTGTGTGCTTGAGTTAAATCGAATTTATTACAAGGTTGTATTCAAAATTGAATGTAGGTGTGTAATTCAATTTTTTTATTACGCTACTGCCAAAACCTATTTAGATAGCATGAATGAATACTATTGGCGCACTCGCACATTGGGCTGGTCAGTTGAAACAAACCAGACCTGAAATGTACATACCGGGTGAACGATTTTTCATAAGAGTGCCCTGAAAAAAAACTGCAACTAATTTATTATGATTAACACATCAGTCGATTACTATATTGAAAGGGATTCCTCTGCTATAAGTTTAAAATTTCACAAAATAAATTGGAAAAGTAATATATTGATTTTTTTATCATTGTGTCGCTAAAGCGACACAAGCTCCACACTAAGTCCACACAAAGTTTTTCAAAAAGTATATGTAGCTGGTTGGTTAGCGACACGCTCCCACCCAACCAAACCCTCTACAAGGGTTTGGTTGGGTGGGAGCGTGTCGTGGCACTCCGCTCCCGCCGTACACCATTGTTTGACGCTGCAACGGCCTCCTGGCCTCCCAGACCTGAGCCCTAGGGATTTCGGGGCCCAGCTCCTGCCTGGGTGCAGCACGAGGTTGTGAGTTTGCCTCGACTAGTCTGTTGAAAGTCTGTATTTGTTGTATTAAGTGGCCCCGCCATGAAACCACCCCCAAGACTCCACCGCCTTCGAGGTGATCCCCTAGCCTGCCTCCACCCTCTAGTTCAACCACTAGGGCGCCAGTTCCGCGCTGCTCCGAAACGTAGTGCGCTCCTGCGCGTAAAACGTCCCTTTTCGCCCAGGAACCTCTAAGGGTTGCCGTCTGGGGCATCTCGATGCCTGGCGTCGGACGTCTTGCATTCTCTCGTCGTTTTCACGTTTAACGCCCGCCGGCGTTTCCTCGCAATTTCCAAAAATTGTCGTCTCCCTGTTTGTGCGTTTTACGCCCGCCGGCGAATCCTTGCGGCTTCCAAAAGTTCCGAGGTTCACATTTCTGCTTTTTACGCCTGCCGGCGATTCTTCGTAAACTCCATAGTCTTCGAAATCTCCTTCTTCAAAATATTCCTCTTCGCTCTGGAAACATTCCATGTTTCGAAAGGCCTGTCCTTCTTCGGAGCACGATTGACTCTTTGTCGGGATCGACAATGGCTTTGTTAGTTGGTATTCTATAATTGGCACAGGATGACTGTACACCCTGTACATCCTTGTCTTTGGTGTCTCCACATACGTGGGCACCATCTCCGTAGCTCAGGCAGAATTCTCCATATATTCCTGCCGGTTGGCGATTCCTCCATAAGGCGATCGGGTTTTCCGTCGATTCGCCGTTTACTCGCACAGACTGCTGTCTCTCCGCATAATCTGTTGAACGGCTAGCCGGTTTGGCGGCCGATCTCAGCAAAGAGTTTTTGCTTGCCAAATTCACCATTGCGCGGAGTCCCAATTTGGGACGCGCTCTGGGGTCTGTTGTCCTTTACTTGTCTTTGAGGTTTTTCCTTGGTTTCCTGTGGCTTTTTTTTCGCTCTTTCTCGAAGATTTCTTGATCCATTTTTCGAGTATTCGGTGTGTTTAGTTCCCTAAATCGGTTTAAGATAAGTTGACTTCCCGAAGTTTCGACGCGATTTGAGGACTGTGTCCTTTGTGACTGTTCGCTGTTTCTAGCTACTCGACT
>WOGR01011156.1:0-10662 GCA_015342045.1 Leptinotarsa lineolata | reverse complement strand
GTAACCAAAAAGATAAATGACCTGGTCTATCGTATCCAGTTAACACCAAGAAGCAAACCACTGGTAGTCCATATCGAAAGACTGGCTCCATATAACGGGAACGATACCCCTAGGTGGCTAGACCGGAATCAAGTGGATGGGTTACCCGGGACGGAGTAACTTGAAGAGGGGGGCAATGTCACGTCGCGCGCCGGGGCAATGTCACGTCGCGCGCCGGGGCAATTATTCTACGCCTTTGGAAACCACACGCCACTGGGAAGATGAAAATAAAAGCGCGGCACAAATGACGTCAACATCGAACGGTTTAGATGCAGACGGAAAGGGTAGCGAATTATCTAGACCAGACATCATACGTGGCGGGACATAGAATCGAACATCACAGAACAGGCAGCGGAATGCGACAGAGCATTCGAGAAGCTTGTCTTTCACTATATAAGACGCGGCAAGCGAACTCCGAGCAGTCTGAAGTCTGAAGACAGAGCGCGATATTTAAATCCAACGGGGAAGAAGGCGATACAGTGTGAATTGAAATATTGTGAATAGTAAAGTGTAAATTGTGTAGTTGAATAAAGTTATTGAGCTTAAATAAGTGTACCACTGGCAAAAAAGATTTTAATAAAACACAAGGACGTAACATTACCTATACATCACAACTTTCAATGGTTTTTGGATATCTCAAAGATGGTAATATGGTAGAACGTTTTATGGGTTTTCATGATGTTTCATCTGGGCGCACAGCTGAAGATTTGTTTAATTTTTTAATTCGTACGTGTGATACTTATAATTTTAGGCAAAAGTTAATTGCGCAAACATATGATGATGCTGCGGTCTGGCCGGCCATTTAAATGGTTTACAAACTAAAATAAAGTCCATAGCTCCTCATGCACTTTTCACGCATTGTCATGCCCATGCTCTAAATTTAGTATTAAGCAAAGCGTGCAACAACATAAAAGATTGCCGCGTATTTTTTCCAAGTTTGTCTGGATTTTCGGCATTATTTTCGAAATCCACCAAAAGAAGCCATGTTTTGAAAAAAATATGTGGGAGCCGAATGCCAAGTTTTGCTTCTACGCGTTAGAATTCTACATCTAGAGCAGTAATTTCAGTGCATACAAACAAAGACAAATTGATTAATGTTTTTGATTTTAAAACCGACTACCAAAGTCTTAGGGAGGCGAGAGGTTTCAAATATATTTCAAATTATCACAAGTTTTGTTTCTTGTTAAAAATATTTAAATTAATATTTGAACTTACCGACCGATGTTGTTTTTTCTTTTCTTCAAAATAAATCAACAGATATTAATCACTCAAAACAACGTTCAAACAATTTAACAGAAATTTTGATGAATTTTAGAAATAACGATACATTTTTTAATAATATTTTCGAATCAATTGAAAAAAAGAAAAACCAATTCAGACTTACTCGATTTGAGACAGAATTATAAACAGATTTATAATGAAATATTGGACAACTTTTTGATGCAAATCAAAGTTAGATTTGAATATTTACTTAAATTAAACTACTCTGATTTGTTGTTGTTTAAAAAATTTTCGTCCTATACCAAAGATTTTCCCCAAAAACTTTAAAACGACCTAATAGCTCAGTATCCATTTTCCGATGTTATTCAACTGAAAACTGAATTAATCGTAATATACAGCCACCCTCAAATGTTTCAAAATTGCAAGATTGCATGCCTGAGTTACATAAACTTATATCTATAATTGTGACAATTCCATAACATCAGCGTCGGTTGAGAGAAATTTTTCAGCATTGAAAAGAATTAAAACCTTTAGTAGAAATTCAATGACTCAAAATAGTAATTAATCTCTCAATTGAAAAAGAGTATATAAAACATTTTAATGTTTAATGTAAAAGTTACGAATAAAAGTGGTAAAAAACAAAGAAAATTTTCATTTCTGATTTTTCATAATAATAATTCCACATTCCAAAACATTTGTTTTTACTTGAACTCTATGAACGAACCCTCATTATATCAATTAAATATTCTGAAAATTTGATTCAATTTCATCTGAATTTATTCTATTTTTTAAGAAAAGAAATTTATTTAGATAAAAGTACACAGTGGTTTGTATAGAAGGAATAAAAGCAACATTTGCGAAAGGTGCAGGGCGTTTATATGTACCTACAACAGCATAATTTACACTCAGTTGAAAGTGAATAATTGATATCTTTTTTGTAAAAAATTGGATAGGCTGCACCTTTCGATTCTGAAACCAATTTTGGGTTTACCAATATATTTTGACGTGTAGATTACGCATCAGAGAAAAAAATTGGTACTCTTCCTTATTTCTAGATTTACAGCCAAAACTACCGCCTAACATTGGAAGGGTTGATAATTTTCATTGCATATTTTTTGTTTACCGAGAATGAAGTTCATAATGAATGAATTGAACATGGGCTCAAAAGATGTTATTGATTGGAACATATATTGCAGAAAATTGAAATATCTGTGTTTCATTGATCTGATGGTATGACATTCAAAATCATTTCAGGTTTGTATGTGAAATGGCATGAAAATAACTTTTTCAAATTGGAAGGAATAGACAAAATAATTGAAATGGTCGAAGCTGAATTGTGGTATAGAGCAAGATACCAAAAGAGTTTACATGGTCCCAGTTCTTAACAGGACTACAAAAACACTAATACAATTTTTTCAAAAAAGGCGAATTTGGAACCTCCGATTGTTGGAAGGCCTAAAACCGGTTGGATACAGATACCATAAAATATATATGAAAAATGAGAAACAAAACTTCTTATTTTTTTATATCACTTGTATTTTTAGTCACGACTACATCTATAAATTTAATCAATAAATATATTATATTTTAGGAGCATGTAACGAAGTTACTAATTTCCCAGTGGTGAGTCAGGTAGAAGCAGCGTTTATTATTGTATGTTTATATTATTGCTTCCTCATTTATTAAACTCCGACTGAATAAATACCTTCCTCCACTATCACCGCTCCCAAACTGGGTCGAAGTGCTCCTCTATTATGATAGGAAACTGTATTGTGCCAGGCTGTCGATACAAATTGTAAATCGTCATTATTTGTTGATCCATCGTACCGCCGATGAAGGGCACAACTCGCTCATCACCGAACACCTCGTAGGACATGATTTCAAATAATCTCGAGAGCATCTATCAAGCTAGAGTTTCCAGCAGTTCAGGAGTTTTCATCAGTGCCCAGCAATTTAAGCTTAGTGACAGTTTGGTATATCAGCTTCGAAGTGTGATAAAATTCGGTAGAGCACGAGCAAATAATCGGCCGATCCATAATCTGACCCTTCGGGAGCAGGAAGAGTAAGCTGAGTTAAGAGGTAGTGCTTTTCAGTTGGTACTTCGAAAATTAATTTACTGTTATTTTGATGAAGACCGTGTGAAAACACCCTTCATATATACCGAGTGGATTAATTATATTCTAGTTGTTATTTTATTTTGATGAAGGCCGTGTGAAAACACCCTTCATATATACCAAGTGGATAATTATATTCTAGGAGTTATTTTATTTTGATGAAGGCCGTGTGCTGAACACCCTTCTTAATGAATATATATTATTGACGTATACCGCATACCGTTGTTAGCTGAATTTATTCTACATGGGCCGTGTGATAAACACCCCACATTTTGATTAATTATGTGTACCATTATTTCATTGTTAGAATTTGTCGAAGGCCGTATGCCAAACACTCCTCACACTGATACTACCGCATATTGATAGTTATTATATATATTTTTTTAACCACGAATCCTTATATTAGAGCTTTGAATGAGCTTAGAACTTGTGCTTGCGAACCGTTTACCGTAGTCTAACCGTCTGTCCGATGCTTGGCACGATGAATGCGTAACCTTTTTCCGCTGTTGCTTCCGCTTCTTCCGCTGCTAGATTTGATTTTTTTAAATATTACTAATATTATAACTCATATGGATTTTCTGAAATGAATTTGTATTTACGTTTGATTTATTTGTTTCATTTAACTCCTAACTAAGAACAGCAGGTACCCAGGATTTGAACCAAGAGATGGCAATCAAACCCTGCCGTACTGGCTACAGTTATTCAACTGTTGATACCATAGTAACCCCTGGAGTATTACCTTTTTCACTGACGCTACCTGGAGCACGTGAAGCACACCACGCCGAAAGCTGGCGCCTGAGGCAATCCGTAACCTGGAATTGGCGTCTGAAGTGACCAGTAATGCGTAAAAGAGCGTTACAAGCAAATACACAGTCCAGGCAGAGAATGTGCAGGGAAGTATGACACAATATTTCCAGATTCGGATGTAAAAAGTGACATACCGGGCAGAATATTTATTTAAACGAAACTTTCCCCTTACTAGGTACACATTTTTGTAGTTTCCTGAAAATTTCAGCGGATATATCCCATGAAGATGCATAATTATATTTTGTTTATTTTTGTTGAACTTGATATAATCTGTTGTTTTGTTTTCTGTGTTCTGTGCCAAAAAACTGGCAACATTTTTTTAAAAATTTTTTATGCTGTCAAATATAAGAATAAAGGAGGCGCCTAAGCGTTCATCAATTTATGTACAAAAATGCATGTCTTTTAATCTGCCCCAGTTTTCTTCCTAAAGTATAGTAATTAAAAGGTTATGGGCCCAGGACTTCCAGATCCTGATTTAAGCTGTTAGAAATATATTCACGCCGGAATATAGAAGAATTATTAAACCAGAAGGAAGAACAGAGAAACAGACTTTGAGGTCAAGAATGATTAGTGAAGTGTTGGAGTCTTATTTCAGAATATGTCGTCGATTTTACCATTTCCCCAATTGAGTAGTACAAATTACTCCAATTGGAAATTTCGTGTAGAAATTTTACTTGAGAAAGAAGGAGTCGAGAATGTATTGACAGTGGAAAAGGAAGATTATGACAAACTAGATGCAACTCAAAAGGCGGATCACGACAAAAATGATACCAAGGCAAAATGCTTAATTGTGCAATGTATGACTGATAAGCATTTAGAATATGTCAAGGATGCACAGACATCTCGAGAAATTTTAAAATCTCTGAAGAATGTGTTTGAACGCAAAAGTACTTTGTCAAAGCTGAATATTATGAAAAAGTTGTTAAAACTGAAATGTGCCAGCATTGAACTACAAGAACACTTCATGCAGGTAGAAAGTTTATTGAGAGAACTTGAAGCGGCAGGGGCAAAATTGGATGAAAGTGACAAAGTATGCTATCTACTGCTTAACCATGCTTGAAAAATATGATACTGTCATCACATCCATTGAGACAGTTACAACCAATTTTACATTCGAATTTGTAAAAGGTAGACTTTTATATGCGAAATTGAAGTATTAAGACACACAATCAGATTGCAAAAATACTAACCAAGAGGCGGTATTCTATGGTAAGAAGTTCAGTTCAGTGTGAGATTTATGGATGTGGAGGCTCTCATTTCCTGAGAGACTGTCCCAAGAAAGATGACATGAAAAGAGGAACTTTTCGTGGCAATTACAGAAGGATTCGAGGACGTTATTTCCATAAAGGTTCAACCAGGCAAGCCAATTATGCAACCGAGGGAGAAACAAGTAAAACAAAGGAGGAAATTGTATTCTCAACTGAGGTTTTTCAATCCAGAAACATGTATGTTGAGTAATGGTTCAACAATAGATTTTATACTTGATAGTGGAGCAACGGAACATCTAGTGACGGAAGAAATGGAAAAATATATGACAGATCTGCAGAGTCTAGAAAGGGAAATAAAAATCATAGTAGTAAATGTAAATTTTCTGACAGTGACAAGAAAAGGAAAACTAACGGTTAGATATGAAAATTTGAAAATTGATATTTTGGCACTGATTGTACCAAATTTGAGTAATAATTTATTGACAGTCAAGAAGATAAATTAAAAAGGTGATGAGGTTTTATTTGAACATGAAGAGGCTACAATCAAAACCAAAAGTAGGACTAAAATAATATGTAAAACTATGGGAAATCTATATATTGCAAGTCTCAGTTTACCAGAAAATGTATGTAATTTGGTCACAACTGGAGATACTCGGCATAAGAGACTAGGACATATTTCAGAGGCTTATATGAAGAAAATGAACTTACTAACTTCCAAGAAAGTATGCTGTCCATGCCGAGAAGGAAAAGCCACTAGACAATCCTCCAAAAATCAAGAACTACCAAGGTGAAAAGTAATTGGAGAGTTGATATACTCAGATGTAGGAGGTCCAATAAGAACGACAACAAGCAATAATGGAAAATATTTTCAAACAATAATTGATGATTATTCCCACTTCACTACAGTATATTTACTAAAAAGGAAGAGTAAAGCACAGTTTAACATGATGAAATACATTAGAGAATTAAAGAAAAAAGGATACAAATGTCAAAGAATAAGAATGGATAATTAAGGAGAGTATACAAGTGCTGAATTGAAGAATTTCTGTATCCAAAAGGGTATAAAATTGGAATATACTCTCCCTTAGACTTCTCAACAAACGATTTGATCTCCACAAACTTCATTTAAAAATATATCACATGTTTCGCTAATACAGTAATTTTTCATAGTGAAGTGGTCTTCATCAAGTAACGGCCTAATCAATCAGAAAAAAAAGAACAAGGACAAATCACAGGGTAAAGAGCTAGGTTAGTTTTCAAGGGGTGCTCTCAAAGAAAATGCTTGGACTCCAATGAAACATATTTCCCAGTTTCCAAACTGAGCACATTGAGAATATTATTTTCTATTTCTCATAAATATAGATTCCTCATTCACCAAATGGATTTCAAAATTGCCTTTTTGAATGGCAATTCAACTGAGACTATTTACATGAAACAACCCCCAGGTTGTGAAGATAATCACAAAGTATGTAAACTGAATGAAACCATTTATGGTTTTGAACAAACTTCTAGAAAATGGTATAGCAGTTTGAGTACCATCCTGCTTCAAGAGGTTTTACTGCTGTTCACAAAAATCAAAGACAACATTTTGATACATGTCCTAATTTATGTGAAAGATCACCTTCTCATAAGCAATTACATTACAGAAATGAGAACTTTGTTAAAGAATCTCTGTGAAAAGCATTCGATATGGAAGATATCATGGGATAAACATACACAAGGACATCGAAAACTGTACCGTTAAACCAAGCCAGTCCAAGTTTATTTAAAGACTACTGATTGAGTTCAACATGAATATTTGTAACACCTATTGAAATTAATTTGAAATTAAAACTGGCGAAGGCACACCTTCAGAAGCTAAACTATTTCGATGATGCGTGACCTACCTCACTGTAACAACTCGACCAGATATCAGCTATGCAGTATCATATTTTAGCCGATTCCAGTCTCAACCCACAAAAGAAGCATGGAGTCACCTAAAACGCATACTTTGATATCTAAAGAAAACTCAAGACTCAAAGCTTGTGTATTCATCTGTATCAACAAACATTTCAGAAGCCTATAGTAATTCAGATTGGGCTAGTGAGATTGACACACGCATGAGCGACGCTCATGAGGCGTTTTATTTTGGTCAGAATTCAGCAATTTTAGAACGAAGTTTGCTGCCATACGCTTTATGCCCAAAAATCACAAGAAATTGCATTTGCAAATCAGCATTTTCCTCTACCCTCAATTGACTACGGAAGTCTAGACAATGAATCTGCTGGGTTATCTCCAGATTTCACGACTTCTATGTCATATTGATAACTCGACAAAATAATTACCCATCTTCGCACACTATTTGCGGTAAATTCAGTGTAATTTGATTTTGTATATATATTGAAAACTAATTCAAAAAGGGTTAAGTTGGGTGTATCTGATGATCCCTGCTGTACATTGGTAAGTACTTGAATTAGAAAAAATAAATTTTCTCACATTCTGTTTGTACAAATCACTTTCTCGAAATTACCAGGTTGAAGAAGATTTTTGGCCAATTTTTCATAACAAATCCTGTGAAATCCACTTCATTTCCAAAAATTTCAATACCTTGTGGAAGGTGAGGTTAATATTCAAGGCGAATAGTCGATGAGATTCAAAAATATAAATAAAACTTCATGATGAATGAAAACAGAAAAGGCTTAAAAAATACTTTCATTAAACATGCCATTGGTACTTTCTACACTAGAATCACCTTCGAATAGCCAAATTCTGTGGAAAAAATTGAAAATGTGTCATATTATTGGGAAAAACCAATAAAAATCCAGTCATTTATAAAAATATCAATTCCCCATTATTCTCTTAGAATACAAGGCGGCATATCCGGAAGTATCCAATTCACATTGTATCAAGTAATATTAACATCAATTATAATTGCTGGGACTGCTGTTTCAGCACTTCAGTTAATGTTAGTTTTTTACGATGGAAATTGGAATTTCTGACAAACGATTTATCGCCTGAGTATTGAAAGAGAGGTATTGAGGGAAAATGAGGAGTTGCTTGCAGGCGGCTCTCAAGGTGTGATACACTGTCAGGAATGATGATGATTTTGTTGTAAGTACGATTGTGTTGTTTTTATTTTAAATAGATGTTTTGATTTTATCTAACTGTTTCATTCACTTATCACCCTACCTTATGAGCTGAGTAAATAAATGAAAGGAACAAAATTAAGAGTGATACCCCCAATGAGTGAAAATTGGTAATTGGTTACCAAATGACCCAACAGGGTCGTGACAATATTGCATAACTACTTCAGGAAATGTCATGAAAAGAAATTGGTTTTCAAAATATGTGGTTGACAAATGTTTGAATTCAAATTGGGTAAAAAATAAACATTTTTCTAGAAAAAAAAAAGAAATGCAGAATGTGACTCACTTTTTCGGCTGGTTTTACCGTGAAATTCAAGTTTTTCAAAATTTTGGGGCCTCCTTCGAAGTAACTCATAGAAATATTGTCGAAAACAATTTCTCCATTCAGAGGCCATCCTTTTGGGGGGGATTTAGGATTTTTTGGTTGATAATCTGGGGTGAGCGCTTTATATTCTAGAATTCTCTCAACAGACATCAGTTGAGTTGTTATAGTAGCGGACATGCGCATAGCAAACTGAACCATGAAACTAAGCTGTGTAGATTGTGTTATTGCAAGACCAACACTTCCACCGGACAGGCCAAGTACTACGGACATTTAAAGATATCAGATTCCATTTTTAGAAACAAGACAGAATAAAATAATGTTTATTATTACCATCTGAAAGTCCTACAAAAGAGAAAGTGACGATTGCAACAAAAATTGAGCAGCAAACGTCTAAAGAAAAACCAAATGCTGTCCCGGTTGTGATGCTCATGAACCATGCACTAGAATGGTAGTCTTGGGACTGATCAAAATCTTTTTTGAGGAGTTCTTCAGCCTTGAAAGCTCTAATTGTTGTTAATCCTTGCAAAGTGGCATTCAATTGGGTGAAGGCAGGGCTTCGCACTGAAAAAGAAATTAATGAAAATTTACTGTCAATATAAAGTAAATAATGAATTCTTGATAAACCTGATTTCATATTTGCATATTGCATTCGTTTAATAACTATCTTGTAGAAATTTTTTCAAAAGTTATCAAATTTGATGATGTAGATCATATTTCAAGTCCTGAAATTTAATTTCGAATGGAGTAAGGACTAAGTTTATTCTACAAATTTTTGAGATATTTGATAGAACACATGTGGTGACTCCCATCGGTAAGTGAAAACAAAATGACTCGATGAAAAACTTTCACTTTCATTCAATAATTTTGAATTGAAAATAAATAACATCACTCATTTCGATGATATATAAGATATGCTTTTTTCAACGATTTTTTATGAAGTTATATGTTATTGATGGAAGGTAAAACTGAAACCTCTGACGTAGAATAAATTCCAGAACAAGCACCTTTCAGCAACCAAGTTGGCGTCTTCAGCAGATAAAGAAGACGCCAACTTGGTTGATGAAACGCGCATATAGAAGAGCATTGCATTTCTATTGATTGATAAAGATACTTGTTTTGTATAAATAGGTTATTACATCATCATATATAAAACTGTTAGAAAAAGCTATCACAAAAAACTGTCACATTTCGAATAACATATTTCAGTACGATACTTTTTTGGGGACTATGATTTTTCTCGAACATTTTTGAATTGTGTACAATACATTTTAGGGATATCCATTTGAAAATTCAGGTTTGATGTGGAAGAAATACTGAACTGAGAAAACGTGACCCGACTGGGATTCGAAACCAGCTTTCCTGTTCTCTAGACAAGCGAATTCACCAACTACGCTATTGGAGTTATACTTCCGAAAATTAATTTTTCTTTTATATGTCTGCATACAGCAAATTTGATTTTATGCCAAAAATCAGATATTTTAATATTTTCAGATATTACAAAAATTAAACAATTTATATTTTCAAAAACGAAACTTACTGATTGACTCCAATCGCTTGATGTTTTTGGAAGATTTTAGGTAAATATGTCTCAGATATCCAAACAAAATAGCCAGTACCAACACCAGAGCTAAAGTATACGGACTTACTATTATCACTAAAACCAAAGAACCTGCCATCTGAAGAAACATCTGTGGAAAAAATATTTCATTGAGGATATAGGTTAATTTTTTTAAGATGAAATTATATATAAGATGTATCATTGGTTTGAGGAGGGGGATTTGAAAAACTCTTTTCATTTTTATGAATTCATATATATATATATA
>WOGR01011155.1:0-10662 GCA_015342045.1 Leptinotarsa lineolata | reverse complement strand
AAATGTTGTATTTAAATTTTTTTTTTGATATATTTAATTTTTATGTATTAGCTATGGGAAATAAAGACCTATATTATTATTATTATTATTATTATTATTATTATTATTAAATATCATTGATGACAATCCTACAACTCAAGAGAGATTTGTGTTATTGATCAAATGCTTTTTCAGGAATCTGGAGCTGATTTGCTGACTAACGCCCATGTGAATAGACACAAGCCTACACGTAAGTTGATACTATAATAATTATAATAAAGGCTATCTATTTACTTGGCGGAGTTTAGCATAGATATTCTTCCACTCAACCAAGAACAGACATTCGACAATATTCTTATCATATGACGAATCATACAAACAAAGATAGAAAAAAGCGAACAATATTTCATTTTGTTTCACTGCGGAGCCGCGGACAACATTTGCATGAAATCATCTTCAAACATTAAATTATATTGATCGTTCTATCGATTCCAATAAAGATTTCATAAATTTTTTCAAATTTTTTGTGTCTTTTTGAAAATCAAATCGTATACCTCTTAAAAAATCACCCGTTACTATCTAGCAGTCTATAAACAAAGTGTATTAGGTGATGCTCACGTCTATTACACATTTTCAGCCGGCCAGTCTCATTAATGAAGGAGGTGGGATGGATTTTGTAGCTCAGCCCAAAAATAAATCTAATATAGGAGTTTTGTACTTTTTGTATTCGGGAGGATGTTTGAAGGTCAAGGTCTATATTTATTTTGAATATAACAAGCCCAGATGGCTTAGAAAAAAAGTCTCATATGATCAGCACCTGCTGAATACTTTTTCAAGAACGTATCCAAAAGGGAGTCCGAACCCTTCGAAAATTATTGCTGACTCGGCTGACATTCTCATTTTTATGACTGAATTGAACTCGGAAATGTAACTTGTTTAGGATAATAGCCAACTTTGATTTCCAAAAAAGTTTTTCGAGTTTGGCATAAGTTCTTCTTGATCGACTATTTTATTATCACAGCTTATTTTTTCCAGTGGAAGACATCTATTTGCGCCCGGTCTTCTACGGCTCCTCTACCGTGAAACCGGACAGAGGTTTCGGCCTGCCAATCCACTCCGTCACCAGACCGCCCCTCGCGGGCCCTTACGCCTTTAGCCGAATCCCCAAACCAGTATGGAACACCCCCAAGGTGTACCTCACCCAAGACATCGCTCCCACGTGGCTCTTCAACAACTTCACGTCCGGCTATGAAGGAAAGACCTCTCTGAGACGTAGGATTCCTAATACTTTGAACACGTGGTCCATCACCGGCTTCTCGGTACATCCTCTGCATGGTTTGGGGTTGATCACGTCGCCGAAAACGTTGAAGGTGTCGAAATCTTTCGCCGTTTCGTTAGAGTTGCCCTACAACGTTCGGAGGGGAGAAATTCTTGCGGTGCCCGTTTTGGTGAAGAACAAGATGGGCCAGGATATCAACGTGGAGGTGACCCTGCACAATGCTGAGCAGAAGTTTGAGTTCGCAGAGGTGTCCAATGAAGTTAATGCAACACGTAGTGAGTTATTCGATTGAGAGAAAATTTACTTTACTGGTGAAGCTGTGAATCCCCTTGATAAAACATACATCCGAATTTTTCAATACATATCTTAGATGCCCGTGATCCTTACATTGTTAAGTCAAACATTTTTCCCAAACATTAGAATGAGAGCGCATCTTGCATTTCACAAAAACGTACTTGGGTATGTTTTATTCGTACTAATCTTATTCCAGACCACTGTCACCAAAATTTATTCAACATGGCTACATAATTATCCTAGAGATGTTCAGTGTCCAGAGGGTAGGGCAAATCCGAAATTTCAATTTGATTTCAACATTTTCGTTTTATAATGATTCTGCATTGTTCTTAAACAGACAAGTTTTGAGTATAATGATATAAAGTGTAGTTTTTTTCAGAAGTGGAACTTTACCGCAGAAAAAGATTGAGCGTCAAGAAATATTCGGAAGCTTCAATCTCATTCCTGATCATAACAGTCAAAATAGGCTCAGTGGAGATAAAAGTAACAGCAAATAGTCCCAAAACCCAAGATGTAGCTTTCAAAAACCTTTTAGTAACAGTAAGTTTGAGTGGAGAATTCAAAATCATCACCCTAGATTAAGTACACCTGCAATTTCAGGCCGAGGGAGAAACTGAATACTATACAAAAACGATCCTGGTTGACCTGAGGAAGAATCCAAATTTTAGATCTTCGATAAACTTCACCATACCCGAAAACGCTGTAGCAAATTCCGAAAAAATCGAAGTATCTACGGTTGGGAGTTTCTTAGGACCGGCCATGATCCATCTGGAGAACCTCATCAGACTCCCAGCAGGCTGTGGAGAACAAAACCTTGTACACTTCATGCCCAACTTGATCATATTGCAATACTTAAGGGTCACCAGACAACTAACTCCGACTATAGAAAATGAAGCATTAATGAATTTAGAGAGCAGTTACCAACAACAGCTGACTTACAAACGACCAGATGGTTCATTCAGCCCATTTGGTTGGAGGGACACCAATGGCAGTGTTTGGTAAGTGTGCTACAAATGTATGAGTTTAAAATGGGTTAACGTGGTTTTTTCCTCAACCATTTGTCTTAGTTCATCTCACAGATATAAAATTGAGAATATATTTTCCCCAGGCTCACGGCATACGTTGCCTTGGCTCTGAAACAAGCGAAACCATACATTTTCGTTGACGAAAGCATAATCGAGGATGCCCTGAATTGGTTAGTTGCCGTTCAAGGAAAAAACGGCAGCTTTTACGAAACTGGAAACGTTATTCACGCAGACCTGCAAAGCACGGAGGGGAGCAGTCTGGCTCTCACTGCTTTCGTCACTATGGCTTTGCTCGAAAGCGATAAAGTAAGTTGATACTTTCATTTCCTATACACTATGGCCTGTGGGTGGAGACAACCCAGCAAAATTTCAATTTTTTACTTAACAATTGGTTAAAACGGTTCATAAATGAAAATTTTCCCGAGGTGCTTCTATTCTGAAAGGACCACACTGTACGTACGACTAACAAGCATTCCTTTGCAGCACAACGACCCTCTATTCACAAACTCTATCAACAAAGGCCTGGACTACCTGGCGCGAAACATTGACGAACAGCAACCGGTCTATGCCTTGGCCCTGTGCAGCTACGCTCTCCAGATTGCGAAGCACACCTCGAAGCAGAGCGCGTTCAACCTGCTGGAAGCCAAATCCAAGACGACGGACAACATGAAATGGTGGGCCAAAGACACGCCCCGGAACGAAGCGAAGAATCCTTGGAACTCACGCCCGAAATCGATCGATATCGAGACCACTTCCTACGCCCTTTTGACCTTCATCGAGCTGAACTTGCTGGACGACGCCACTCCGGTCCTGGAGTGGTTGATCAATCAGCAGAACAGCCTGGGAGGGTTTGCTTCTTCACAGGATACTGTAGTGGGGCTGCACGCCATGTATAAATTGGTCACGAGGTTAGCTAGTCCTACTAATATTCAGATGGAGTTCGAGTACGGGAAAGAAGGCCGCGGGAAATTTAGCGTCAATAAAAACAACATTATGATACTGCAGAGTATAGAGGTGAGTGAATTTTTAGGCTCTAATGCTGTTTCATTAAAAAATCAATCAATTATGGAACAGCGACTTGGAAATTATTTAATACTCCGCTGCTTAAAGAAATAGACTACGAGAACTTCATTGAAAAACTCAAAAATACATATCACAATACTTATATTTCAGTATCTCTGCTCGCTTGAATCTCAAATAATCATGACGAATTTTTTAGAACATCACCCGCCTCCTTGGTTTAATTCATCGTTTTCGATCGTCTGGTAAATCGTTCTATGTTGATTCATAGCTGATTCATTTACACTCAGGTCTTGCTAGGCTTGATACTCGATAAAGCAACATCTTCGTCTCCCAACAATACATCAATGAGAATATATTTTTCAGGATCCCAAAGTTTAGGGATGGGGCTAACTATATATATAGTCATTTCGATTACACTTAAAGAGAAATTCGTTTTATTTACTACCCTTTTTAACGATGTACCACCCTCTAGTCTCTCGGGAATGATATGCATCCTACGGTCTCACTGTTAGGTTAGGTCACACTATACAATTTGTCTTATTGCAGAAGTTCAGGGGTAAAAAACTCATATATTGCTCATGACCACAGAGAGAATATAAAACTGAGCTCTTATTGGGCCTCCCATAGAACTTTGTAGAACGCTCTCTGTCTCTTCTGGATATTTTCAAACGTTTCCTCTTCTTTTTTTTTCAGATAAGTAAAGATTCTAGAGAAGTCAATGTAACAGCACAGGGAACCGGTTTGGCGATATTCAAAGTATCCTATCAATACAACGTAAACGTAACAGGCCCTTGGCCAATGTTCACTTTGGATCCACAAGTAGACAGGAACTCCAATGGGCATCACCTTCAGATATCCGTTTGTACAGCGTAAGTTTCCTATGAGATATTCACATAGACATTTTCCACAACAGATCCAGTTCAAAAATATAGTTATTTGGTGCTGTTTTTCCAGATTTGTGAGCAGGAATTTGACAGAGAACCCTCAAAGCAACATGGCGGTTATGGACGTTTCCCTCCCTTCTGGTTACACAGCAGATACCGACGCTTTGCCGAGTCTGGAAGTTTCCCAGAACGTCCAAAAAGTGGAGACGAGTCATGGACTGACTAGGATAATCTTATATTTCAACAACATCACTAGAATCGAATACTGTCCCACGATATCTGCATTCCGAACGCACAAAGTAGCTAAACAAAAACCAGTTCCGGTCGTTATTTACGATTATTATGACACCTGTAAGTATTTTTTTACATTATTATTAGTATCGTTTTTTCAATTAAAATGAGACAACAGAAGTAAAAAATCGAGAATTGGAACATTTACGATAAGACCATAAAGAAGTTGCAATCTGTACACTGTCAATTCCGTGTCATTTCAGTGAAATTCATCAGATGATGTGGAATTTTTATAGTCACCCAGTAGATGCATGATAACATCTATAAACTCTTAAATATTACTGTTTTGATTTATTTTTTCAAAGTTCCTTCAATTTTAAAACATTTCTTTCATGATTTTTTTTTATAAAAATGTTTGCGAGGCGTGGAATCAACGCTGCTAAACTATGTAGAATTTTTCCTGTTGTAACAGGACACTGATAATTCCACATCCTTTGCAACTAACCAAAACTTTTTTATTTTCCAGCAAAGAGAGCACGAGTGTTTTACAAAAGCAGAAGCGTCACCCTTTGCGACATATGCGAGGAAGAAGACTGTGGCGACATCTGTTCAACAGAAGCAAAAGCGAGAGCGAGTCAAGAGGGGGGAGTAGACGCCCAAGATGGTGGAGGTGCCAGTGGAATTAGGAGCGAGTCAATCTGGATTCCTTTGCTGTGTCTATTCGCGGTCTACAACCGTTGAAACGTTTACTTACACTTACAAGACTAAATGATCAGTTAACCAATGTTCCTTAACAAACTTGTGGTGATCCACGAGTAAAATAGACATTTCCTTTGAGGGTGATGAGAAAGTAGTAGTACTAACCAATTGAAACAGCGAGTAAGACGCAAAAATGCTCTAGGATGTGTAACAGAACTAATATGTGATTTAAAAAAAGATTGTTTGGCCGCAGAAAGTTAGAAATTGTCGTATGTAGTTTTTTGAATTCAACCCATGTAATGACGGTTCATAAATTTTAAATACCTTTGAAATGCTGTGATTTTTGTAAATAGGGTGGAAGAATTTCAAACAAAATTATAAATTTACTGCAGATTTTGTTGATTCAATCAATAAATTAATTTTTTTGTAGTTTTAATACCTTTGATCACTTCATTTCTTACGTATCTTACGCATTTTGGTTCGTTTTTAATACGAAGTCTAACTTTTCAACTAGTGCCTTGAGAGATTCCCATTCTGGGAGTTCAACAGTAGCCACACATTAGACGTAGCCTTCAAAAATTCTTGCTCACTTCAACAAATATAAGGTAACTCTAAAGACAAGATGTTGTAAAATGTAACAAAAAATACATAGGTCAGACTAAGTGAGCCATTAAAACTCATTTCAAAGCACACGCGATACATAACGGATTTCGAAGACTTAAAAAGCTATAGTCGTTCAACACGTCTTGTAGAACGGCCATAGAATAAATGAAATTGTTGAGAATGAGAACTATTTTCAAACTTACTTGCCGTCAGTCCTATCAGGATGTATTAAAAAAAATGTGCAATGACAAAAAAATTCACTCTACATTCATAAATGTGTAGTGTACTTATTCGAACATACGAATAAATTCCTGAAAGCAGGGCAAATCATACCTAACCTTTGCGAGGTACAAATATATGTTTTCCTATTCATAGACTTAGGGTCGGTTTAACAATCACCAGCTATGCTCATTTGACTAATGGTTTAGTCTTAGTTCCTAGTCAAACTGTTTTTCGTTGTCATTGTTACCATCAACTGGTAGCTGAAGTTTCAGTGACCATAACAGTCACTAGAAAGTGATAGTTTTTAATTTTAGCTGACAGTTATGTGGTCGCGCATGCGAAAGTAGGTTATTTATGTTTGTTGTTGTTGTGTCACAAATGTTAACTGGGGGAGTTTCGTAGTGACCGTGGTAGTGAGCGGATGTGCCGATAACGACCGCTCACAAAGAGGGTACGTGGATACCATGTGCCATTGCGGGGCTCATTTTGTGTTGTGTGTTTACTTTGTAAAATTTAGTTGAAGTTTTGAATGTTATGTCAAAATCCACCTTGGTGGTAAAAAGGTCTCCCAAGTAGGAGACGACAAAAGTTAAATAGTGCTTTCATTCACGCCGGTTGAGGGGCCGGGGTGGACCGAATGTCCACGTGGGAGTACTAAAGTTTGAACCATTTTGAAGAACTGTTTGAAATATTTTTTTTATTATAAAAAAAGGGTGGCAGCGTTACTTCGAGCAAGTCCGCTGCTCTCCACCGACAAAGTTTTTATAACAGTCAACACTGTAATAAAAAGATCATTGGTTATATGCGCCTGAAGATAGGAAGCAACGACCATCCAAAATAGAGAGAGAGAAATGTTAATTGGAAAATACTTTTTCCAAGTAAAGAGGTTCTTTTTATAATTGCATTATTATGAAAGTTTTCCATTTGTTAAATGATGAAGATGAGGATATAGTAGAGTTCATTGAAGCAGACAGAAGACCTTATATTGTTAATGAATGTAATGATGCTTTCAATGAATTAGATGAGGTGGATTCTGTGAGAAGATTCAGATTGGGAAAAATACAGTATTATTCATATTAAAACAAATAGAGCAAGTACTTGAAACACCAACAGATAGGTAAAATTTTATGTTCTTTTATTGCTCATTTTCGTTTTTCATATTCCCTCGGAACTCAAACTTCCGAAAAATTACAAATTACAATTTGTATGAATCATGAACTGTTTTTTGCAGTTGTCATTTTTGAAAATCAATCCTCCAATAGAATCAAGCCCCTGAAAATGTCACTCATGCCAACTTTAGTTAACTGGCAGTTATTAAACATTAGCATCTGTCAGGGTATGATGATCGATTTGATTAGTAACTGCAACATTGACTATTAGCTAAGCTTAACTTTGAGGTAGGTAACAAACGCATTTAAGTACGTATTGATGAAACGGCCCTTACACTATCAGAAAAATATCCATAGTGCGTGTCAATCGAATTTTTCAGTAAGATACTACATAGTTTAAAAAATTCAAAACAAAATCTTGAGAATTTTCTGAGAGAATTAGAACTACTTCGAGTCAGGAATTCCTAGATAGTTTTCAGTATGTTTCAATAGTTTTGTACAATTTGTCCAACAGAGCATTTCCTGAAGGATATAATTTTCATCTTCATAAATTGACATCATTTCGGTTAACACATCTACTTGTTTTCAGAATACAAAAGCAGTTGAGAAAATTTCCATACGATGAATATTGTTATAAAATAATGTGAAAAATGTAATAAAAAATTTTCATTATTTGAAAAAAACTTTTGTTTACATTCAACTGGTATCTTAAGGTGAGTCTCTGCTCCTAAAAAACACACAATACACTAAAAAAAAATTATCCACACATGAAACACGTTACTTCTTGAAAGAAGTCAACAATTTCTTCAACCTGACCAGCAACGATTCCTTCTTCTTGGGCTTCAGCACCAGCCGCCTAGTCGTAATATTGTGCAGAGGCCCGAACGCCAGCGCAACCACTGTGCAAGCCAAGCAAATAACGTTGTACGGCATGCTGAAGTCTGGCGTCGGCAAAGTTACAACCATATTTTCGGTTCGAATTTGCACAAAGTACCCGCTACGCGATGCATTAAAACTGTCGGAGATCTTGGAGCCATCCTGGGGGAGTCCCGTATAGTTACGAGCAAGAGGTAGCATGCTAGAAATCACCGCAGACCCGATATAAAACCCGTGATTAGCGTCCGGAGGGTATTCCTGCCACTTGAGGAACACGTAGTCGAAGTCTATGGAGACGGATGTCACGGAGCGCGGGGGTAATTTGATTAATACCTCTAGGTAGTAGGGCCGTTCCCTCTGCCGGCCAGGAACGTACCTAAGCGCAACAGGCTCGATAAGTATCCCGTTGGACTGTACCTTGAGGGTGTGCAAGTAAATGGGCACGTACCAGGGAATGTTCTGCAGAAGCACAACGTCCAAGTTATTCCAGTGGTTGTTGTACACGTTCACCACGATTCCTCCCCGTTCCTGACCGTATCCCGTCAGATACTGGCTGGCGTGCAAAAGGGGTGGGGAATTCAGTGATATAACGTCTTTTTCCGGATATTTCGCGTACAAGTTGAAGAACCTGTTGGGGATGATATACTTGCCGAATGTAGATGCATAACCTCCTCTCGTAGACTTCAGCACCTCGTGTGGATGTGGTTCCAACTCAAAACTTTGAGCCTCCGCACTCGTCAAGTCCACGTAAACTTCGCTTCTGTCTGCCAACACACAGTTACCATTCACTCCTTGTCCGAATAGCTTGGAAAGGGACCAGTCCTTAGTGCCCAAAATTCCGTAATCGTACACCAACGATACGGTTTGCTGCAAGTCCAATGACAAGGCTTGGCAAGACTCATCCCTGCAAACCCTCCTCAAGTGCAACCCGATGGAGTGGTATCGAGTGTTGTGTATGTAACCAGAGTTCAACAAAGAGGCAAGTCCGGTTTTGGAGTCGCACGGTAAGAGCTTCTTCCAGGGGGTGAGGTTTTCTGTGCAGACGATTTCGCGAGGCAAACTGGCATACCTGGAAAAAATTCAATTTTTTTTGGTTAACCTGAACAAAATCCTTTGATAGAAAAATGATGTAAAACAATCATCCTAATAATGTGTGAATGCTTTTTTCCAGGTTTTTTGACCGTGTTCCGCAGGTTTTTATGTCTGAAGAGCTGGAGATTTGTCAATGATAAGCGGAAAAATTATGATCTTCCAGGCGAAATGCACTTACAGAACCAATATGAAAACTTCCTAGTGTGACGAACCGAAAATCAAGCGTTCCTATACTCGTCGACCGGCGACGAAGATAATGAGTCACAATGACTGCTGAAATGCAGTCGATGATTAATGAGGTCACGATCCCGCGTGGAACAGAAACGAAATGGGTAGCTACGAAAAGTCACGTACGCCAGTAGAAATTACGACATAATCTCGCTATAAATACCGTGAAAATTTACCCTTTGAATCAAAGACTCAGGCGATGACCATGGGAAGAGCGATATCTTCTCCGGCCATGAAAGTAAGGATCTCTGGAAGGGAGATCGATTGGTAGACGCGGGTCAAGTACCTTGGTCTTCTGGTCACCTGGAACCCGCCCATCAAATCAATTGAGTTGAAAATTCAGTGTGGAACTCATAGTCTCTACCCTTTAATCAATAGAAAGTCAAAACTAAGTCTGAAAAACAAACTTACTATCTACAATATGATGTTCAAGCCTGTCATCATGTACGCTTCAAGCGTCTGGGGACAATCGGCTCAGTCAAATCTCTCCATTCTGGAGAGATTGCAAAACAAGCTACTAAGGATGATCGTGAACGCTCCTTGGTTCGTGCGGAATGAAGCCATCCACAGAGACTTGCAGCTGCCTTTCATTCAGCAGTCCATTCAGACGAGAAATCGGCGAGTTCTCGAAAATGCGGTAACGCACGACAATCAGTTAGTCAGGGAAGCTATAGATTACGCTGTAGACGACCCCTCTCGATATAGAAGGCCCAGACACTCTGTCGAATGAGGCCCTCATATCCTCCGTTAAAGAGTGAACAACATCTTCATCCCTCCCATCCCCGCAGTTAATGAAGAAATTAAATTAGATGTTTACTTTTGCAACCGCAGACGCTTAGACTTCTGAGGGGTGTCGTTCATATGGAGACGACAGTTGGTAACATAAATCAGTTTTGCAGCATAGTTTTTGGAAATGGCCTGTACTTTTCAGGAAATAAAAAAATTCAATTTACATTTAGTCAGTGGGCATACTTGAAGACTAGCTATAAATTAAATCAAATCATATAATAGAACAATTTGTTCAAGCCAGTCTCAACTACCTACACTGTAAGTTAAGACACTTATCAGAAAACAACTACTTCCCTGGCTAATACCACGAAGGGCGTTGAATTATATCC
>WOGR01011154.1:0-10662 GCA_015342045.1 Leptinotarsa lineolata | reverse complement strand
TGATCGTTTTAGTGCAAGAGAGTTCAAGATTATCAGCATTTATAAAAGTTCATGTTTGGTAAAAAAAATATTGAAATCAATTTATATCTTCTAAACGGTAATAGATAGGTATAGGAAAGTAGTATATAAATTAAATTTGTTGACAAGGTGATAATGAATCATAATATAATATTATATACGGGGTGTTCCATTTGAAAAATCAAAGAAGCCGCTACTTTATAGTGGAAGCGACAACGCCGCTTCGTCTGAAATATTATAGGCGTATAGGTCATATCGATTTATGCATACTGTAAAATTTTCAGGTTTATCTGTTAAACAGTTTGTCAGAAACGGCTAATTACCGCTCATCATGAAAAGCCCTGTATAGGCATTTTTTTTAACAAACTCTAATAAACGTTGAGGTTTATTGATCTTTCCCAAACAGTTATTGATTTTTCCTTATATGGAATTTTTTGTACTTTTAAAGTTGCAGTGCTCATTAGAATCCTATTAACATCACATTCCAATAAAAAAAATTACAATAGTTTCATATCTAGTGTTTTTCTAGTACCATCAAATAAAAAACCCGGGATTATCGAATAGAGAATATCTATCAGTTTCGTCTAGTTATGAATTTTATATATAAAAAGCATGGCAACATGAAATTTGTTCCAAATCAATCAACATACCATCGAATAAAATTGGCTCAGATGCTTCATGTCGAACACCAATTGTTATTTCGAGAGCCTGAATGAAAATGAATAGTATTTCGATATTCAAATATGGACACAGGAGAATTCAAATAATATCATGTATAATTTTCAATATTTGCCATGGAATAATGCGATAGAAATATTCATAACCTGTTATGCGCGTAATAACAATATTATATGGAATTCGTCTGCTTCATTTTTCGATATTGAATAGTGAATGGCCCTCTCCATAGAAAAAATCGCACTTTATACTCGTTGTGCATATTCGATTGAAAATTAAAATATTTTGTTATTTGAACAATGATACAGATGAAAAGTCAAGCCAGGATTCGATACGGAATTTATGCATTCGAATCGTTTATTCGACGCCAGAATAACTAGTTGCAGTTCAGTTTGGAATATTGTAACGAAAATGGTGTCAAGAATATATTACTTCCAATATTGAATTTCTCCAGCAAAAAATTCAATAACCAAATTTTCGCGTGATTCAAATTTAGGATGAATCAATTGATCATGTGAAAATCTCATCGAAAATAAGAAAAATATATTCGATCTGTATGGTGATACTCTGTTTATAACCTGAAGACCATAATTGAATGCAAAAAAATCACAAAAATTAATGAAAACCCTCTTAGAGAAATTTTCTACAGGGGATCGATAGTTCCGAAAAATTTGAGCATGCTGCCAAAACAGCATAACGTTTTCTTTTTTCCAGAAATTGAAAACAAAAAGTTTCCACTCGCTGAATCCCCAGTATGTATGTCCAATCAACAATAAACATTTTCAGTTGAACCACGTTTGAAATTCATTTTGTGTATTTTTATGATATGACAAATGGAATGATTTCTCGGTAAAGTTATCGATGACAGTACCTACATACATCGTTGCAGAATCATGATATCAATGACAGTACATAATTATATTTATTCGCTCATTTTAATGAATCCCAGCCATAGGAATCTTGTTTAAATTGATAGGGGAATATTTCTAGGAAAGAATAATTTTTGGGAGACACGTTTTGGATATATACTTCATCTTCATTCAGAAAAATCTTCCAAAGGAAAAAAGAAATCAATCGATTTGAAAAATCAACTGGATACGTAGATGTATAGATCATACAAAGAAGTGACTTTCAGACACAAATTCAAAGAAAAAAAACTTCTCGAAACAGCTACTTTCATATACGAATTTCGAAATAAAGCATATTCATAGTTTGCGACATATTTATCTGGCCGCACACAAGTGGTTGGAAGACAATCAGATTATATACAATGTGGTGTTCCGCAAGGATCGGTCTTGGGTCCAATTTTATTTTTACTATGTGTTAATGAATTGACGATGCTCGTCATTTCAGGAAATATCACTCTGTTTGCCGATGATATTATCATTCTGTAGCATAAAGATAAGGACGCTGATCTCCATCATATCATTAATTCAGATATAATAAAGGTCACAGAGTGGTGCAAGTCAAACCTTTTATCTTTCAACATATTGAATACCAAGTATTTGTTTTACGAAAAAGAGCCCTGAGATACCTCTGTGAACTAAAATTTCGCGATTCTTGCAGACTTCACTTCAAGCAACACAACATACTCACGATGGTATCTATATTTATATTTGATACAGTTTGTCTCATAAATAAACACTTACAGAGAGTAGATACGCCACCCGTCAAAGTAATCATCTGAGACTACCAGTATCATCTGGTAGTTTCAGTTTAAGGATTCAATTATATATAACGGCTGCAAAATGTACACTCACCTTCCAAACACTATCAAAGATATACCGTCCAACGCTAGCTTCAGAAAAGCAGTAAAAAAAGTTTTTCCGATAGAACGTATTATAGTTTGGAAGAATATTATGTGGATAGAATAGAATGATAAGTAGACCAAAACTATACAAGTTGATATCATATACCTTCTATTGCTAAATTTCAAATTCTAAATGAGTGACTGATTGTTTTTATTCAATTCAATTCAATATGATAGTAACTATTTTTATAAACTCACCAAATGTTATTAATTCAATTCAATTCAATACATTCACTTTTATATATACATGCTTTGTCAGCAATACGTTATTCTTCAATAGTAAAGTAAGTTTTGCTTTATTATTTTATCGATCGAAACGAATACTTTCATATGAAAACTGAATTTTACAGAAAACACTTTTCTCTATCCAGTTTATATTGCAAACATTCGTTATGGAATTGAATTGGATATCATTCATAGTATTGCTACACAGTATAGTATATGTTAGAGGTATGACTTCATTTACATGGAACACTGTCATCTTCACTGATGAACATCTGGTGGCAAGAAACTTTCCTCATTGCCTCTTCAGCAGCAATCTGGATAACATTGTAAGATGAATTACACAATTCATCCAAAAAAAATGATTACCTTGGATCACGAATGAAACAAATATACTCATGACATCGCTGACAGTACGTAATGACATTCATTAATTCATGATAATGATATTGTATGGTATTGGAATAGCTCTCCCACATTATTTTTGGATAATATTGATTGATATTATTGTTTTTTTGCTTCAAATCACTTTGTTTATACCAAGAAAATCAGAAATGCCATAAATTCAATGAAACTATTAAATTTGTACAGAAATGTGAAAAAGTGGGTGGGAGCTATTTCCGGGTTTATTGCCCATGGCTTGCAGGTTTTCATACAGAAAACGTAAGGATTTCATCTTCATTTGCGGTAGATATCATTGAAGGCAATTAGGAAACGGATGACCTCACTACAAATACGAAGTATCTGCTATGCTCTATTCATCCTCACAGCACATATATTATAAATGCTCAATAAATAGACACCTTTTCCATGCAGAATAAATTTTATTGAAAAATAACTTGAAATATTTCTATATAATGCAGACTTTCCGGTGGGTACTGTATATATTCAACTGTACTTTGGAAAATACGAATCCAATGCTATTATTATTACGACAGAGAAACCCTCAAATTATATGGATTTGACATGTTAGAAGCTCTCACGTCAGACCTAGCCTGTGAGCTATATTCTCAACTATACTGTTACAGCATTGAAGATCTTGAAGTGATTTCCATCAACCTTCATTATGTAGCAAAATCAGGCTTCTCTCTGAAACTTGTTACACATGTATGTTATTTGAGACCTCTATTGTTTTTGAAACAAAGGCCAACGTACGCAGAAATATCTGAACTTAGTTTGATACTTCGCAATGAGATCTCAAAGAAGCATTCAATATGAAATGCCATCATGAACTTCCCAAATTCTGAATTTTGTCCACTTTAAAACAAGTAGAGGTTGATATGCTTATTTCTCGAAAGGCAGGGATATCTGTTGCGACTTGTATGAATATAATTCTATTTAGGCTATCTCCACATAATACTGTCTCACGCGAACTATTTGATCTCTATACTTAGTTAGGTACTTCCATTGTCAATTTTATTTCACTTTTGTCGTTTTTTATTCACTCTCTTCGTCTACGCTGTTCCTCAATATGAACTTAAGATAAGAAAAATAAACTCTCCATACGAGGTTGGGTTTGAAAGCAGCTCTGTAATCCGCCTGTTCATCATTCATATGAATTATCTGTTGTTCTTCAACCGAATTTTTTTGTTGAAATGATTAATGAAGAAATATTACCATTATTTTCATTATATTCCAATCTATATACTGAACAATTTACTTTTGCTTTTATCCATGAGCTAGTTTGGCACTGTCCATCAATTGAAGCTTCACATTACTCATCATATTTCTAGTCATCAATAGGACTAGAAACATCAAAAACATTCAGGCAGTTTGATACAGGACCACAGGAAGTAAATGATTTCACTAGAGGAATCGAATAGATGTATACAGATCTTCGTTTGGTACTTTTCGAAGGAACTTTCCACATGACACTGTAGGTACCTAAGTTTTCAATTGTCTGATGAAAGTTCTTGTTCTCAATCGATTCGATTGAATAGGAATTTTTTTATTACCAGTGATAATGATTATTTTTATTAAACCATTCATTTTTTGTGCATGTACTCTCATCACACCATGAAATTGTATTACATTTCCCATTTGCAAAATATGTTTCTCCAATTATAGTCCGTTTAACGCAAATAGTAGATTTTTTGACATTGCAAGGTCTTCATTTATTTCTTCTGAATTTTTTCGAACTGACTCAGTCGATATAGCACTATGATATGCAATTTCTCTCAATTTCACTTTTGTTCTCAATTTTTCGGTATTCCACAAAATCACTTCATTATAATAATTATAATGATAAAACTACTTCAATAATAATAAAATTCATTTTTACAAACAAAACAGATCTTAATTTTTGACAGTAATTGTTGTATACAATGTGAAGTAGAAATAAATGCGAAAAAGACCCCTTAAGCAAACTTGTGTGGGGCTAATTCATCAACTTCATAAACAGAACAATCTTACAAATTAGTGAAAGAATAATCACGATTGATGAATCGGAGAGGTGTCTACAAAAGCTGTTTTTCAACTCGAGCTCAAACAAAACACTATTCGAATAAAACGGTGGAGATATGCCAAGAAAGATAGATATACCATGAACAGATGAAAATATATAACTCATTCCTATATTCTGTTTTCAGAAAGTACAATGCCATGCCATGTCCTAATTGAATTCAGTTTATTTCTGCTTTCTTATAGTGAATCTCCAACCTTCCTTAAAATTAGAAAGAGAGTACGATCTAAAATCACTGGGTGATTGATTATATAATTTAAGAGCATTGTATGAAAAGCTGCAGGAGAAAATAGCAGAGTGATGTCTAGGTATGATTAGTAATTTATACTAAAAAATACTGTTTCGAGTATTCGATCTACTTACACTGGAAAAAGCTTACGAAAGAGATATTCTGGTTTATTGGAAATGAGAATCTTATGCGTGTTGGTTAATAGATGCAGAGTTCTGAGGGTATCTATTTTAAATCAACCAGAATGTTCATTTTCTTTGAGATGTGGTCATATTTACGAATTCCATAAAAAAGTCCTAAACATGAACTTTGAATGCGTTGTGAGCGATTTGCGTCGTATTGTAGTAAGGCAGATCCGCAGATGCTATCACAATAAGAAATTTTCAAAAAATCAGAGACTCGCAAAGTTTTATTTTCAGTTTGGTGTAAGAGGTTATAAGAGGACATGACTCGTGAATCTCAGATCAGAATCGAAGTATAGTCTCAGATCCTTAATTTTCTCAAGTAATGGTAATTCATTATCATCGATGTATATTTCTAAATTTCCAAGTGCTAGTTCTCTCACTTTTCTGGATCCAAAAAGCATGACTACAGACTTATTTGCATCAGTTCAGGCATATGTGTAGGAGAGATGTCAAATACAGATTGGAGATCTGTGTTTATATTGAATTGAGCTTCTTGCAAACTGTCGCTATGAAACGAAAAATATATTTGGATGCCATCTGCATAGTGATGTATCGTACTTTCATTTAATAATTTATGAAAGTCAGAAATATATATACTGAATAATAGTGGCCCGAGAATGGATCCTTGTGCTACTCCTTTTTTATAAGTAATGCCCTTGATACATCTCCATCTATAATTACACGTTGATTGCGGTTACGCAGATAGTTTTCAATTGAACACGTAGCCTTGCTGGAGAAACCGAAATAGCGAAGTTTTTGCCGGGTATTTCGTGATCCACATTATCGAAGGCCTTATCAGGCCTCAACAGTATGAAGCATGTCAGCTTGTTTTCATCGGTAGCATTGAATATGTCATCAGTAATAGATAGAAGTGCCGTTGTGATACTGTAATATTGCCTGAAGCCAGACTGTACTAATGTAATGTTATTATTCTCATGTATATAGGAGGTTATTTGATCTAACATTATCTTTTTTGCAACTTTAGACAAAGATGGTAAAATACTTATGGGACGAAGGTCTGAAAAATGTGAAGGTGTATTACATTATGGAAGGGGAATGACCAGAGCGTGTTTCCAGGCTTGAGAAATCACAGCACCCATTAACATGCTATTTATTATATGAGTGATATGTTTCAGGAGGTGATTATCTGTCAAATGGAGCATACGAAGTGATATTTGATCTGTCCTATTCGCATTGCTTTTAATGTTGTACATGTGCTTTCTTACTGTACTTTCTGTAAAGTGAGAAAAGGTAAATAACATTTCGGTAGTTAGTAAATTTTCATACGAGCTGAGGAATACTATTGAAATGGTTATTAGGTAGGTCCTTATTTTTTAGGTCGAGTGGTATTTCAGTAATTTTTACGCAACAAATGAAATGATAGATCGATGAGCGTTCCAAGCAGACTTCGAATTTTTTTGTAGAAGAATATGATCTAGATACGCTCTGTAATATGACCAGTCTATCAAAGAGCGAGACTTTTTATATTTTTCAAATGCCTTTTTTCTACTTAATATCATTTCCTTTATATTGTATGTGAGCCAAAAGTGCTGGGGATTTGGTTAGTCTTTTTATTCGACGGGGGGTTTGGTTACTCTATTTATTCGAAGGGGTGTATGTTTTTCGAAAAGTACCATCAAATTGCAATAAAAAAGGATAGCATATCGTGGACATCATTTATGTCGTAGATATCGTCCCAGGATACCTCACGCAAGTCACAATTGAAAGCTTCTCTATTCAGCTCATGAAACTCACGATATAATATAGTTTTTTCTTCATTGTCAATTTTGCAGTTCAAAATGGAACGACTCACAGCTGAACGATCTGATATATCAGCGTCAAAGACTTTTACTGATGCTATATTTTTTTATCCGATACAATAAATACATCAAACATAGTTTGAGAGTTATCGGTTATGCGTGTGGGTTCATTATCACTGGGATACCTTCTGAACTAACACAAAACGCCAACGTCCATTTCGCCACCTCTTTTAGTTACTGTACCCTTCTTTCTCGAGGGTTTTTCAAATGAACTATGATTCCGAAAACTCCTCTCAATGTGTTGAAAATATCGTTTGGATAGCTTACGTTACCCAAGGTACAATTCCCCATACAAATCTAAAGACCCAGCAGCATTTCTTAAACATTTTGCGTATTCGAAAACTTTCTTGTCATTACAGAAATTCATGTTTTTTTTCGTCACAAATTCACATGAATCAAATGATTATTTACGTACTCAACAGTAAATTTGACAACTATATGTATTTTGTCAGTTCATGGCTCACATTGAACTAATCAATTCATTTCAGTACTCTCATACATTTTTTCTTCGCTTCATTTGGTTGCTAGAAAACGTAAAGAACAAACATTTATGTTCCATGGCTTGTGAACAGTTCTTTTATATGTATACAAAACCCCTGAAACACATGGGCGTTTACCTCTACTTGCAAATTGTATCGTTGAGATACGTCAACTCCAATTGTTCTCCTTTCTTTTTCAGACTACACAAATATAGATGTTCAGTGACATACTTTTGGAAACACATGTGTTGTAATACATATCTGAATTTTCTATCCCAGTGGTTTCAAAAATCGATGAAAATAACAACAGGTCCGTATTTAAAAAAATAAAGTTGGTGATGAAATCTAAAGTCAGATACTCATTGAGGAGCCGAGCGGTGACAGCAACGGTTACTATAACCAAAATTCGTCAGAGTGGACGCCTCGAAAACTCCGCTCACGAGCGTACCTTGAGCCGCTCGTAGCGATCCGGAGATTGTCGGGTTTCACCTCGAACACAAAGAGGGTTTGTGGACGGTATTATCGTAGGTTCGTCAGTGAGTACGTGTGGGTGTGCTCGAGCATAATGGCAGAGTGGAGCGAAAACAGGATATTGTATTCAATTGAATTGTACAGAAATACACCACCACCGATTTTTCTCTTTTAATAAACTATCAATAAAAATATATGCTGCACAAATAATAATTTCTTTGGAGAACGACATTGCTCGTTTGAAATCTTCACGAACACTACGGCTCACGATGCGTTTGGGATAGAAAACAGGTGCACGTCTACACTGAAAAACGTTACAGTAACCGTTGCTGTAACAATGAGTACCTGGCTTAATGAATGAAAAGTCGCATTGAACCTTTGAAACCAATATCGATTGGTATCAAAACCATCACCCAATCTATGCTTAGTTTTCAAAAAGGAGGAGTTTTGGTGCTTTTCAAAGCCTTGATGGAAGAAATACGACCGTATTTCTGACCGTGGAAGCCTTAACATTTATATCATCATATGTTCTTTCCACTCATTTGAGTCACCAAAGTTTTTCATTTAGAAAAACTTCAAACGATTATTTGACTATTTGGTGTTTGAAAATCCAAAAATTGATATGTATATCATTTTGTTTCAGATGCACCAACATGTAAATACGACAAAATAATCATTGTTGGCGCTTCTAGAGGAGAAAGTGTGGATATCGTCTGCGAGATTGAATCAGATCCTCCTGCAAAGTCATATAGATGGAAGTTCAACAACTCCGGTGAAACCTTGGACGTGGCTGCAGAAAGATTCGCCAAAACCAGTAACGGGAGTTTCAGTATTCTCCGCTATACTCCAGTTTCCGAATTAGACTACGGTTCTCTGTCCTGTTGGGCATATAACTCCGTTGGACATCAAATTGATCCGTGTGTTTTCCAACTGGTTGCGGCTGGTGAGTATTTTCTTCATTTGCATATTTCTAGAAAATCATTCAATTGACAATTACAAAATGCTCAATAGTTCGAATTACAGCAAGAAATACTTCAAAATACAACTAGACTCGCTTACCTCTTCTCAAAAAAAGAATTCATGAAGCATGTGAATGAAGAAGATATCCAAAATCGCCTCTATAATATTGAAGAAAGTGAAGAAGCATTTTTGATGTAGGCATTCAAGTTTCGCAGAAGTGCCATAACATGAGTAGAAAAACAATTATTCATATGATCAGCTTGAGAAAAATCTATCATCATACAGATAAAATCACTCTCGAAGAAATTTCTATTATGAAGAGTCAATGCACAGGATCTTCTACAACAATATTGAATATAGTAGTAGACCGAGATATTCATCCTGAATGACAGAATACTCTTCTCATCATCTTGTTCTAGTGTGATTGTGTGACGAGTATGTAAATTCCAGATACATAATTCAGGACTCGCGTATACTGAAGTCATTATGCATTACAACATATTCGGTCTCAAATCGTATCCGTCGATACACCAAACTGTCATCTCCAGGTAAACCGGTGAAGCATAAAAAAAAAGAGGGGATAAGTGAAAGTACTCGAATGACCCATAAATAGTCAGCTCTCGCAGGAATTAGTCCAGTCATCACTCGAAGAAGATTTTGGATACTAACAATCGAAACGTAGTGAAGCAACATGGCTTGGAATCGCAAATTTTTTAATTTTATTCATTTCCTTTTTGTTCTGATTGCTCATTTTTATTTCACCGTAAAATGATTCCAGGGTTTTTTGCTCAATATATTTTTTATTTTCAGCCATTCTTTTAATTTTCAATTGTACTGGTTATTTCAGGGATTTCAAATAATCTTATACAATATTAGACAATGGAAGTCCGAACTGATGAAATTCACCTCGAAACATCTATCACCTTCAAACAAATATCACAGAAGATCACCAAATTCACATAATGCGTTTATCGACCACCAAGCGATACACAATATACCGAACTATTCTCTTCACTTGCAAACACCATTGACTTTCTGCAAATCAATCATCCCAGTGCCGAAATTTCCATATTTGGTGACTTCAGTGTCTACAATATCGAATGGCTCAAATTTTCAAATATCAACGACGAACAAGGACACAAAGCTGAGGTTTTTGCAGTGAGCAACGGACTTGCCCAGATTATAAATGAGCCAATCAGGATTCCTCACCGTGATGGTGAATATGCTAGTCTTCTGGATCTATATCTAACAACTAATCCAGAAATGCATACAGTCACCGTTACGTCATTGAAACCTTCTGACCACAAACTCATTTCAGTGTTGAGTGAATAA
>WOGR01011153.1:0-10662 GCA_015342045.1 Leptinotarsa lineolata | reverse complement strand
CTTGTGACAAATCATTTCGAAGCTCCTGATGAATACTTCATAACCCTAGAATATGAAGTCAATATCTTCACCTACTACAAAATAGAGGAACATTTAATAATTTCCTGAAGACAAACGCATTGATATCGATATTTCTAGAAATATTCCTTTTGATCTGCCATATGGCAATTTTAACAACCCGATAAGGTCTGTTAAGTCATTTTTTGTTTATAATAATGACAAAAAATGTCAGTACGACAATGAACATCATTATTCAATTAGAACATTCTCATTTAGTTTTCGGTTTAACTAATAGAAATATACCACGTCAACATCCTCTAAAATGGTCAATTCTCGTCCATTGGAAAAAAAATTGAAGCGATTTTTATTCACGGTGCGAGACCAAAAGAATTTTCAATGAACGTTGTCCGAATCGTCCTATCTGTAGAAAATATTTGAGGGAACTTGTATCCAAATTCACAACTACCGGTAATGTGTATAACAAAAAGCCCCCAGGTCATCCGTCCATTTCGGAAGAACAGCAAGTGCAAATAATTGGTGAAATGGTAGTAAATCCTGAAGTCTACTAATTCCGTCGCGAATGTTTGTGAGGTGTCTCCTTCTACTATGTGGAAACTTTTGAAGTAGAATAGGTATCATTCATACAAATTTAAAATGGTACACCAATTAACTGAATATGACCCTGATCGAAGAACAGAATTCTGCGAAATCATGACGGAAACCATTGCAAGGCATCCTACCTATCTCCACAATATTTATTTTAGTGATAAATGCACCTTTTTTTCAAACGGCAATGCTCACAGACAAAATTTCCTTCATTGGAGTGACACCAACCCTCACGTTTTCCGGAAAACATATACCCAATATCCAGAAAAAATTAACGTTTGGGCAGGAATATTGGCAAACCATATTGTATGACCTCTATTTATTGATCAAAATTTAACAGGGGAACTGTATTTGAATATGCTGGAAACTACTGATGCCTCTCTCATCAATGAAAGAGTCGAAGCAAATCCTAATGAATTCAATATGGATATTGTATTCCAACAAGATGGAGTACCACCACATTACTCCAGACAAGTAAGAAACTATTCGGATACTACTTTTCCCGGTAGTTGGATTGGCCATCGAGGTTCTTCAGAGTGGCCAGCCCACTCTCCAGATTTGACACCTTTGGACTTTTCTATGGGGCTATTTGAAGCAAATGGTGTACGAACCTGCTTCAATACTGTATATACGGAAGAGAATATTAAATATTTGTAGAGATATTGACGTTACTGTGTTCGAAAATGTTCGACGTGAAATATCGAAAAGGCTGTTCATATGTCAAGAAGTTCAAGGCAACCATTTCGAGCATCTGAACTGACCTCAAGCTTATTACCTCATATCATGTAGTTAAATGACAATGTATCCAGGCAATTATTTGAAGTTCCACCATTTTGAAGTAGTTGAAGATATTGACATTATTTTCTAGGGTTGTGAAGCATTTGTCAGGAGTTTCAAACAGATGTATCACAAGACCCCCCTTTTCATTTAATTTTTTTCCCATGGCGTCCAGTCGCCATCTTGAAAGTTTCATCTGTCAATTTATCTTCAAAATAAATATTCATGCATTAATTTCATTGATCTGAAGAAAGGTTGTTTGGGTAACAGCATCAATTTTTTCTTAACGAAACAATTGGTTTCTTGCCAACTTTTCGAATATAATTAAATTTTTCTTCAGGGATCGAAAAGTAGTTTCTTCAACTACTTTTCGAGCCCTGGAGCCCTGGAGAAACTACTTTCCGAGCCCTGAAGAAGAATTTAATTAAATTCTAAACTTTGGCAAGAAAACAACTGTTTCTTTGAGAAAAAATTGATCCGGTTACCCAACCAACCTTTCTTCAGAAAAATTATTGGATCACTTAATTAGTTAACTGAATAATTTCATTATTCCAAATTTCAATTTTATGAGTTGACCAGTTCAAAAAATAAAAGGGGGGCATTGAAGAAAAGCACTGTGTGTATACAACTTTCAGGAAATTTTTAGATATATAATCACATACTTGCTCATTAGAAACTCACTCTCAAAAATAAATAATATTGAATTACATTGTGTAGTATTGTATTTAGTGAAATTTCCTGAGGTAAAACCGAATTTACAAAACTTATTCTCTTAATCCAATACCAAATAAAAAATTATCGAAGGATTTTTCAGAAATGCTTCAATTTTATGTTTCAAGACAAGGTAAAAAGATTTATTTGTATTCAAACCGTAACTTCACTGTTCAAAAAGCAATCAAAATTTTTGAAGGTGACTGTAATATTTTTTGTCAAATTCCCTAACTTCCACTACAAAAAACTTGAGAGTAGAGAAGTGAAAACAAACAATACTTTAGGCTGTTTCAAAAAGTTTTGTCCGTTTTTATGAGCCTACTTTAAATTGTAATATCTCAGTGAATACTCATTCAATTCAATCTAAATAAGCGCCACTTGAATCCGTGCTCTTTTACCAAGTCAATTAATTCCGTCAGTATAAAAATTGTGTGCTCGGGATTCGATGAAGTCGACGAATGACGTTTTTGCCTGATATTGATTGACAAAGTTATCGAAATGTTCGAAAAAATGATAGTCGGTTAGCGGTAGGTTTGGGTAGTATGGTGGGTGAAGCAGAATTTCAAGACCCAATTCGTTGAATTTTTGGACGGTTACTTGTGAAACGTGCAGAACGTTATGGTGAAACAGACCACCGGCTGACCACCGTGGTCTTTTTTGGTGGGTTTTCGCCTTTGGGAAGTGCCTGGATGGCTCATCGGTGTCCAACCACTGTCTGTTTTTAGGAAAAAATACGAGCACTACAGGATAAACCTCAAGGCACTCTAAGAGCGGTGTCTGTACGAAAATAGCAATTTACATTGAATTTGAATAGCTGGAGATTGAATCCATTTGGAAAAACGTTCTCAGGAAGTTCATTCCACATAAACGCAGTTCTCCAAATGAAAGAGTTCATGAAGGTGCACTTAGTTCAACCTCAAAACGATGAACAGTCACAATACGTCGCGTATTTCTGATATGTACCGCTCTTGGCCAGTTTTCTGGTTTGGAACAGTGTTTGAAGCTTTTGAGAAGCAGCCTTTACAATTCCAGCGACGTGATTGTGCCAAGACATTTTGGTGTCCATTTTGAACCCAAACAAACTCATCGAAGCAGAAAGCGGAATTGAATGTCCTGACATCATTATATCCGATTCGGGGATATTGATCTTTTTGGAGAAAACCGATGCCTGGGTTTTTGTGGCATTAAATTGAACCTGGTTAATTTCACCATAATTCAAAATTACTTCTAGATCCTCATTAGGATACGCAACCTCCTGCTGCCAGTGACAATGTGCATCTGCAGCCGATGTCCTGGAATCCAAATGGAATGACGAGACAAGTGTGCTGTTATCAGCAAAGCAATATATTGGATTCTTGTTTTATTCCAATGAGTCGTTAATATACAATAAAACTGTTACAACAATAAATTTCCATGAGAAACTAGGAGAAAATCCAAGAAAATCAGTAGACCAAAAGATATACCGAAGATATACCGAACTTCAGTTCTGTATATCCTAGTGCTAGATAATATGCACAGATTTCTCTTGAGCATTAGTGCAGGGCAACTTGGAAATCATGAGAAAGAATTCCTATTCGTCTTAGACAATTATAATGGTATTGGTCATAATGGCAATGTGAAAAAACGAGATATTATTGAGAAAAACGATTTTTGAAGATTCAGTATATGATTTCATCCATCAGAAGAATTATTTTATTATAAATTTGGTAATTGTCAGTAAACAGCACTGAAAAAAATCAGTATGATGTGAAATGTTTTCTTCCATCTTCATCTAATTGTTTATATTGATTGATCATCTCCTCAACTTTCAAAGTATTCAATTGTTTGAAAGGTGAATCTCTCATTCAGTCACAATTCAAACCTAACTATTGTACTTAATTCCCATCATGCCGCCTTAATATTGTTGATTTACCCTGCATTTTCATGAGTGACTTTCTGAGAATAATAATGGTGATCGATTTCCATCGCTCCTTTTCATTATTCACAAAATATTGACAACAGAATTCCATTCTGGTGAGAGGTTTATAACCGCCATGATCTCTATATGTGAACGTAATGAGATTTTTGATTCATGGGATTTCGCAAAGAGAAAATCATTTCATTCGATCAGTCTACGTGCATGGGATTTTGTTCGAGGAATAACATTCGTTCGCAAAGTAGAATTAGTCCATGATTCCGAGTAAGGAGCTTAAAAAGCATAAACTTGCGGGAATGCGATTTTCAGCGCAGTGATAAATCGAAATTATTCTGAAAAACAAATCCTTACGAAAAGAAACAGTTTTGAATGCGAATTCTGAGCTTGATTAGTCCCCCATGTTTCACGGCCACGAATTCATAATTGGAAACTCATGGAGTGTATCATAGGTTATCATAGGGTTATCGATAACCCGCGAACATCTTAAAGAGGTCTGAAGGGGTGAACTCGGGGGATCATGCAGGCCACCTGACAGAACAATGTGTTCCAATCCATAATTCAAATATCACCTGTGGGGCTCCATCTAAAAAATTATGAAGATTTCAAAAAGTGATTGTTTAGAAGGAGTTTCACTCAAAAATGAAACTTTGATGTCATTTCCGGAAAAACTGGAAGTTGAAAAAAATCTCCCATTACGCCAAAAAATTTCGCTTTATGAGCATATTTCAAATTTAAAGTTTCGTTGAACTAGTACAAGAAATAAAGAAAAAATTGGGGGTGTCCAATGGGTATCTGTGTGCACCAAGTGAAATTTAAAAATCAAAGAATAAATCAATCATAGACAATTTCATCAAATCATTTCCCAAGTTAGCAATGAAATAGATTCCATCAATTTTGAATGAATGGAATAATAATATATCACTTTCAAGGACCATTTATTCATCTGCTATTCAACATTGTTGTGTGTCGCCGATGAATCTATTGTTGGCAAGAGACATGAAATATGTGGATACACATAGTAAGTAATGTATAAACACATTCATTAGCATAATCTGGATGAAAATCAACAATTGGAATCTGTTGTTCGGAGAAAAATAAGTACGAGTATTATCTTCTTGTATTATGTTATTTTTCGTGGAAGTCTCCAGTTGTATTCAATAAAAACTTTCGCATGTTGATAGAGAAAACAGAAGTTCGATAGTAAAATCTGTTTTTGTGAGAGAGAAAAAGACCACCAGATCGACACAGAAAACGATTTTTTTGAAAATTAGTGTTAGAGATTGCCTCCTTGAATTTCATCAGTTCGGACTTCCATTGTCTAATAGCGTAGAGATACACAACGTATGGAAACCCATAATCAAGAAAAAATGGCCAACTCCCGCCAAACGGTCATCCCCCGCTAAACCGGTAGAGCGGAGAGAGGATATAAGTGATAATACTCGACAGACCTATAAATAGTCATCTCTCGGAGGAATTAGTCCAGTCATCACACGAAGACGATAGTGGATACAAACAATCGAAACGTCGTGGAGCAATGTGGTTTGAAATCGCTGAATTGTTATTTATTGTAATTTATTTTTTGTTTTAATTGTTCAATTTTTTCACTATTTCACTATTCATTTCACTGTGAATTTATTTCAGGTTTTTTTTGCTTAATATATTTCCTATTTTCAACTATTCTCCTAATTTTCGATTGCATTGGTTATTTCATGGATTTCAAATCATTTTTTATTAAACAATAGAAGTCCGACCTGATGAAATACAACACGAAACATTGTCATTCACCTTCAAACAAATACTCCTCCTTCTAGGTTTGAGTTCTCTATCGAGTTTTTCTCTGCATACTTCGGGATGATTCAACTTTTTTTTATTGTTCATGTCAAAATAATCAGAGTTCCGAACCATCAATGGGAACAAAGCTGAAAATCAAATTCTTTCAAAATTATCATCTGGAATTTTCAAAAATCATCTGATGATTTTTATCAGAAGCTGATGTTATCATGGATAGTATTATTCATTTTCATCAAGTAATGGGTCAATCCATTCATAATTTGAAAAAAAAAATTAAGATGAAAAAATCAAAATTTTCTCACTAGATGGAGCTGAGATATTTTATCAACATAAGAATTTTGTTCTAAAATCAGAATTTTTTCCAAGTATACGAAGAAAACGATTTCAAAAAGACGAAGCCATTTATATTCAGTGAAATGCATTAATTCATAAAAAAACTTCATTTCAGTAATGGGATAAACTGGAATTGATTGGCTATAGGATTAGTTAGAATAACTATCAATAAATCATTAGAGAAACCTGTAGTGTGATCAACAACCAGAGGCTATAATATTTCTTTCCATGAACACAGAATGAGGCCTCGCTGATACAGGTATTTTATCGTATGCTTCCGTATATATTCTGTTTTAATTTGCATCGATTCCTAATGAATTTTTTTTATTGATTCAAAAATAATTTTTTAAAGAACCTATTTGAGACGTTGTGTGGCTTGTCTGGCTAGTTGAATAATTTATTTCTGGGCTAGATGACTAGATAATCAACCAACTCCCTAGTATCAGAAATGAACTTATAATATTTTCTAAGGTATTCATCTTGATCATGAAGTCACACAAAGCATTGATTCTATTATTACAGAAGAATAAGGACATTGAAAGGTGATGAAAAAACGCTGATGATTGATAACAGAAGGGCGTAATGCAACGTATTTATTGAAATAGTCAATGTTTTTTCCAACAATGCGAAAAGAACGGCCTATTTTCGTTTTTGTATTCAAAATTTGAACAATCAATGATTTATCCATTATTTTAATGTCTTCTATTAATAAATGGCACAGCTCTTAACACCGGCAGGCTCAATATATTCCGAACATAGTAGTAACTTTTATCTTCAAATATTTTTCATCTGGCGTCTCATTTTTAAACATTTGGACTTGTTCAAACGAAGAGTTTTTGATTATTGGGTCTATTACTTTCCGCTTCAAGAATGCTATTACCTTGAAATATTTTCTTGTATTAGGTAACACCATTTTCAACGAGCGCACTCGACTTTATCATTGAAAACTTGCTCCACAAAGTTAACAAATTTCTCTTCTAGATAGGCTAAAAAGACGGTTTCGCTGAGATTTCCTTCAACGTTTTCAAGTCTATACTCAACGTTTTTAAGTCTAGACCAGCTAATAAAATTAGAATATCCGATGTCGTATTGCGGAGCCAATTTTTTTGGTAACAATTCAGTTGAAGCTCTTTTTGTAGCCTCTTTAATATCGTCAGGAACACGCACGCACGCACACGCACTATTGTTTTTCATTATGCAAGACATTAAACACCAGCAAGAACTTCAAATGTGACTTTGAATAAAACGCGTGAGCTGTGAACAATACCGTTTGTTGGTAACCAGGTGATTCAGTGTCACCTGACACGGCCACTTCACAACAGATGCGGAAACATGAAAATAGTTAACTGACAAGAGATGTCATGATGGGTTTTTATAGAAATAATAAATTTATTAATTTTATTATGAAAACAGGACAGTTGTACAGAAAACTTCGTATGCCATTTGTGTTCAAAATAAGTTTTATTTTGATCGTGAAATTACCCAACTCGCTACGCTCGTTTCGCAAACTTTTTCACTCACAAAATAAAACCTTACTTTTAACTGTCATATCATAAAAAGCTATTATGAGCAATCGACTTCTGTAAAAAACCTTTTCTGATTTCAAGCATCATCGTTATTATATATCGGGTGATTCTCTAAAGTGTCTCACCCCTCTCATTTAGAGCAAATAGAATGGAATGTTCATGAACACACACAATTTTCTCAATATTTTATTCACTCATTCGTATTTGAAGGCTTGTCATCATTCATATAATAATGGAGAAGTCAAAAATGAGAAGTCAGAAATTTTTTTTCCTAATGAGAGTGTAGACTATCCGGTGTGGAGGAAAAGTGGAAATTTCGTTCCATTTTCCTTGCTGGATTTGACGGTGCACCCGGCTAGGCAAATGATTCTTTTCGTCAACACCGGATCTCCCAAAAGACCAGAGCTGGACGAGTCACCGCGACTTCCAGCTAATCTGCGTACAGCCGAGTACCCTTTTTACACAAACTTGAATAACGCGTAGTTATCACCTTCTTTTTATAGCAAGTTTCGAATATATTATTGGGTCCCTTTAAATAGCTGAGCTAAACAGATCGCGGGGGTACGACCAGCCACCACGTTGGCCGCTAGGATGCAGTCCAGCCAGCCTCCGTCGATCGAAAATATAGGCGTCCAGGTTACTGGACGCCTATGTTTGGATTTAGAAATATTCTCGAGCAAGAATATTTCGTTCAGATTCTAAAAATATGCATAATGAAACGCACTGCTTCATTTAAATATTTTTCTCGCTTTATTATTTGGTTTCATCAAATTATATATTCATGTGAGCTTTCCTTAGGTATTGGTGACAAGAGTTTATTGAAATGTTACTTGAAATCACTGAGATGAGATGTTAAATATAATTGATATACGTCAAATGAAGATACTTGATAAGAAATGTGTTTTTGTTATCAATCAAAGGATACGTTATGTATCTGATTTTCGATGTTTTTTTTTCAAAATTACCTCATGGTAGGTTGACTAAAAGAAAATCCTCTAAAAAATTTAGTCGATGCATCAGTAAAAATTTCGACTTTCTTTTTGCTTACTTTATTCATTTGAAAGACCTATTGATGCCATTATGTGTCGAATATAACATCGTTCAAATGTCCACCATGGCCTTTCTAGGTAGATCGCATACGAAACTTCCAATTCTTCATGATTCTGGCGCATAAACCAGGGTGAATTTGACCGATGGTATGGGTTATGTTGGCTATGAGGACCGCTGTGGTTTGTAGCTTATTCGTATATACCAACCACCCAAAAAAACCCCACAAGAAAAGTCTAACGGGGCCAAATCGCACGATATCGGTGGCCAGTTCACATTACCTCCACGTAAGATGACCATGCTCCCAAATCGCTCGTGCAGAATATTCAATGTGGCATGTGGCACATAGCGCCGCCCTGTAGAAACCACATGTCCTTGATGTCCAGATCATCCAATTTAGGCCAAAAAAAGTTGGTACTCATCGACCAATAGTGTTCGTTGTTGAAAGTGCTTTGGGCGCTCTCGGATCTCAAATGGATTAGTATCGTCACAAATTCGACAATCTTGTTTGTTCACGTACTTATTCATCCAGAACTGAGCCTCGTCGTTAAAGATGATTTTTTGATGAAAATTAGGGTCGGTTTCCAACTGCTCCTGAGCTCATTCAGCAAACACACGTCGTTGTCTATAGTCGTTTACCTTCGGTCCCTGAGTCACTTGAATTATGTACGGGTGCAGACCCAATTCACGGGGTGAAATTCGCCAAGTTGTGGTCTGCGAAAGGCGAGTTCTTGTGAGCGACGCGAAATCGACTGTCTCGTGTTCTCCTGCACACTCTCACAGACAGCGGCGATGCTTTCGGCGGATCTAGCGTTTCGTCGACGTATGGGTGTTGGTCGATCATTTACTAAACCAATGAAATCAAATTCATTTATTACATTGCGAATATTCCTCTCGGTAGGACAATTAAAGTAACCGTAGATGGGAGAAGCACTCGGTTCGTTGCTCGAACAAAACACCCATTTTGATAAAACACTCTTTCTATTTGCATGTGTTGTTCGGTCCATGGTAATTTGGCAAAACAGACTGGATGCAGCTTTAAGAAGATGACCGCTATCAATTGTCAAAGTTCGAAAGTACCTGTTGAAAGACCAGTTATTTGAAAACATACATATTAGCAAATCAATTTATGTAATACAATGTCACTCAGTGAGTCATAATTTTCAATGATATCTATGATCTTTCTAATTTTATACCTATGAATCAAGAATGATTTACGAATCGAAAATCTCATACAATATTCATCATATGATTTCTGTTTTAAATTCATCGAATCCAAACCATGCTTATACTCATCATCCACTGTACGTGTTTTACTTCGGAGTTTTCAATTTATATGCATTCAAAGTACCTCCACTTGCCGTTATCTGAGAGAATTCTCTTCGCAATGTCAACACAATTTGTTTGTTGATTCTAATGCAAATCAAATGGTTTACGCTTCCGTTGCCAATTCCAACACAACATAAAAAATCGGTGTGTATTTATCAGCTCAACCGCACTGTCTGTTAACAGTGAAGTTTCGTATTTCACGGGCGACCGGATTCGAATTAAAGTCTGATCCAGGGAGATAGAGACGCTCTCCTGATTTAATGGGATTCTCCCAGAAACCAATGGTGTTGATATTACTTGCCTCCGTTTAGGAAATTACGCGACTTTTGAATTGTTTGTTGAACTCAACTACTGTGTATCAGATGATACACAGATAATTATTTTCGAAATACTTTGTTTGAAGCTGATTGACAATGTTTCGTGGTGAATTTCATCAGTTCGGACTTCCATTGTCACTCAGTTATCACACGAAGACGATTGTGGATATTAACAATCGAAACGTCGTGAGGTAACGACGACTTCAAGTCGATTATTTGATAATCGATGCATGTTGAAGTTATTACGAATATTTTGCATTGCATTTGCATTTGCATTTTGCATTTTGCATTTTGCATTTTGCATATATAT
>WOGR01011152.1:0-10662 GCA_015342045.1 Leptinotarsa lineolata | reverse complement strand
TATATATAAAGTCTGTATATGATATATACAAACTTTTTGAATTACGTACTCTGCTTTGAATAAAAGAGGAATCTTTCCATTTTTAAAATTGGCAAAGTAGTCAATTACTTCGTCATAAAATCGGGGGTTGCCTGTTACTTCTTTCAGATACTCTTTTTCAATTGGAAGAAGAGATATATTACTTAATCTATTTTGAGTCATCGAATTTCTACTGAAGCATTCAATTCTTTTCAATGCTGAAAAATTTCTCTCAACTGACGCTGATGTTATGGGAATTGTCACAATTATAGTTATAAGTTTATATAACTCAGGCATGCAATCTCTCAAATCATTTTTAAACATAAAACTTGCAATTTGGAAACATTTGAGGGTCACTGTACAATACGATTAATTCATTTTTCAGTTGAATAACATCGAAAAATGTATACTAAGCTATTGAGTCGTTATAAGGTTTTTGGGAAAAATCTATGGTATAGGATGAACATTTTCCAAACAACAACAAATCAAAGTATTTGAATTTAATTAAGTCTTCAAATCTAACTTCGATTGGCATTAAAAAGAAGTCCAATATTTCATTATAAATCTGTTTATAATTTTGTATCAAATCGAGTGAGTCTAAATTGGGTTTCCTTTTTCTCGGCGCCGCCGTTCGAGAGTTAAATCAATTGATTCGAAAATATTATTAAAAAATGTATCGTTATTCCTAAAATTCATCAAAATTCATGTTAAATTGTTCGACCATTGTTTTGAGAGATTAATATCTGTTGATTCATGTTGAAGAATAGAAAAAACAATATCGGTATGTTCAAATATTAATTTAAATATTTCTAACAAGAAACAAAACTTGTGATCATTAAAAATATGGAAACCTCTCGCCTCTCTTAGACTTTGGTTGTCAGTTTCAAAATCGTCAGTGTTTAGGATAAAATCAAAGACATCTATCAACTTGTCTCTGTTTGAATGCTCTGAAATTACTGCTCTAGATGTAGAATTGCAACGCGTAGCAGCAAAAGTTGGCATTCGGCTACCACATATTTCATTTAAAACATGGCTTCTTTTGGTGAATTTTGAAAAGAATGCCGAAAATTCAGACAAACTTGAAAAAAATAGGCGGCAATCTTTTATGTTGTTGCATGCTTTGCTTAATACTAAATTTAGGGCATGGGCATGACAATGCGTAAAAAGTTCATGAGGAGCTATGGAATTTATTTTAGTTTGTAAACCATTTAAATGGCCGGCCATGACCGCAGCCCCATCATAGGTTTGCGCAATTAACTTTTGCCTACGTACGAATTGAAAAATTAAACAAATCGTCAGCTGTGCGCCCAGATGAAACATCATGAAAACCCATAAAACGTTCTGCTACATTACCATCTTTGACATATCTAAAAACGATTGAAAGTTGTGATGTACAGGTAATATCGGTAGTTTCATCAATTTCCCATGAAAAAAAAACACTTTCAATCTCCTTGCTTATATTTTCCTTAATAATTTATGCCACACTGTCTATAAGCTCATTTTGGATGGTTTTTGAGGTTCCTGAAAAAACGCTAACGTTTAAAAAAAGTGCCAAATTGTGAATCATATTTTCCCCATAACATCAAAAGTTCCTTCAAATTATCAGTATCAGTATCAGTATCAGTAGGTTTATGGACTGATACCTATCAGAAAACAACTACTTCCCACGAAGGGGGTTGGATTATATCCGACAGGATATAGGAATAAAAGTTCATTGTAATTGCGTTTCATCGTGTCCGCGAAAAGCCAATTCTTAGGCATTCAAAAAAATCGTAATATCGATAAGTCTTTTTAAATTCGATCGATTTTCCCTAACCTGATTATTAAAAGCTGTTGCTATGTTTTCTTGGAATTTTAATTTACAAAACAAAAATATATGCTCCTTAGATTTAAAATGTCTTTCTGTAGAACGAGGTAAATTTATTAAATCGGAGTATCCTATTTTAGACCACGTTTGGTATTCGGTTTGTATGGAAAATAAAACACAGGGCCAATCAAAAAAGTTTTTCTCGTTTAATGGAGCCGATTAACCAATCGCATTTATCGTACCAACTAATATTAAATCCTTGATTTTGTCGATTATCTGACGCTTTAATTGAAATCAAATTTGGTTGAGGCCTTCCCAGAGTTTGAATAATGTAAAATTTATTATCATAAGATAAAGACCTAAAATTATTTGTCAGCAACCAATCGACTATATCGTCAGATTTTTTAATTTCGTCCAACTTATCCATAATAAATGGAAAAAAAAACTTACCGAAAAGTGAAAACTTGTTATTAGCAAAAATGGTATACAAATTGATAGTCATTTAATATTACTGAATCATCGCATTTAGATTCTTTTTCAATGAAATAATTATTTAGGGCACCGAATCGATTCTACTGGACTGCATCCTACCAAAGAGAAAATTAAAGCAATTTCTGAAATGAAAATTCCTTCTAATAAAACGAAATTAAAATCCTTTCTTGGACTCGTGACTTTTTATGCAAAATTCATTTCAAATTTGAGTACAAAATTACAACCCTTCTACAATTTATTGCAGAATAATATCGTTTGGAAGTGGGACAGAAATTGTCAATATACTTTCGATTTAATTAAAAAAAAATTAGCATCTTCAAAAGTATTAGCACATTATAATCCAAAGATGAAAATTGCATTGTTTTGTGATACCACTTCTACAGGCCTCGGTAGTTGTTTATTCCACATTTTTCCAAATGGCGAATTTAGCACATGCATCACGTACTTTAAATAAATCAGAAAGAAGCTACAGCCAAATTGACAAAGAAGTATTGAGTATAATATTTGGAATTGAAAAATTCCGCAATTATTTATATTTGCAACATTTCTTTTTATATATACAGATCATAAAACTTATCTAGCTATCCTTGGAGAAAAAAAAGGTATTCCTCAAATAGACGCAAGCCGCCTGCAGCGATGGTCTATCATTCTTGCAGCTTATCAATATGAAATAACATATATATCCTCTGAAAAAAATTGTAATGCGGATGCACTCTCTCGTTTGTCACTTCCTGATGAAGGAAATAAACCCAATTTTGCTCATTTATTTCATTTCGAAAATTCAACCCTTCCCTTGGATTATAAACAAATAGCTAAAGAAACTCGACGTGATAGTATTTTGAATATGATTTACAAATTTTGTAGTACAGAGTCGCCTGAAAATGCAAAAATATTGTCAGAGAAATTGAAACCTTATTTTTATAGACGCAATGAATTGCATTTGGAACACGATTGCATTTTATGGGGGTTGAGAATTGTACCTGAGATATTTCGAAACTCAATTCTGAAGGAAATCCACTCCAGTCATTTGGGAATTAACAAAAGTCATTCTCTTGCTCGATCGTATTTATATTGGCCTCACATTGATAAGGAAATTGAAGAAATGTATGAAAAGTGTCACATTTGTTCCCAGTTTCAACAAAATCCAAGTAAAACTTTACCGAAGCCTTGGCCACAAACACAAAAACCATGGTCTCGTATCCATGTAGATTTTTTGGGTCCGGTGTATGATAAGAAATATTTTCTTGTTACTAATTCGCATACAAAATGGCTTGAAGTATTCCAAATGAAAAGCACTAACGCAAAATCAGTAATAAAAAATTTAGGTTTTTATTTTCTCATTTTGGACTTCCAGATGTTTTAGTTTCCGATAATGGCCCTCCATTTTCTTCGGCGGAATTTGAAACGTTTCTACAAATGAATGGTATCAAACATTTATTTTCTCCACCTCATCATGCTGAAAGCAACGGTTGTGCCGAAATTTGCGTGAAAACCGTAAAAAACGCCATTAAGAAAGCTAAAACGGAAGGAAAAGATATTCAGGAATCTTTAGAAAAATTTCTTAACGACTATCGAGTTGCCGAACATAGTTCGACGAAAGTTAGTCCGTCAAAGATGATGTCGTAGTACAAAACGTCAGGTTAATTTCAATATTGTAACTTTTTCAGTGCTTGTGAAAAAAATTGTTATACAAATTTTATGTACCCCCTTTAAGGGGCTGTATCTTAACAAGGGATGCCCCAATGAAGTTCCTTTATATGAAAGATCCTATCTTTTTTTCGATGAGGAGTCACCCCCTTGAATGTTTTACACTTATTCAGTTACACCCTGTATAGTGTAAAAATTGTATAACTATCATCATGGAATCTACCAAATTATTTGAAGTGAAAATAGTTCAGGAAAGCAATTTTCTTCTTCATAGACCGTTATAGTTTACAAGAGTTTTATGATGGAAACTTTTAATTTTGTGTATGCTATTTTATATAACGGCAGGATCTTTTCAAAGAACATATCTTTATATGTTATTTTTTTACAGAGTAATTCCATTTATTCACCATTCATTAATAATACAGCAATACATTCAATTTTTATAATCAACTTTTAGTATCTTTATTTTATTGTGTTGACAGTTTTCTATACAACGTTTATATTGTCTTTGTGGAAATGAAGTATTATTATTATTACTGATTATCCGAATAACCTAGCCAATTATTTACTTGGAACCCAGAATACAGGCTTTAATCAGTTTGGATATATCTGTATCCACTACACCGAATACCGGGATAATTGATTATTCAGTTACAACTTACAACCGAGAAGCAATCAGTTCGATTAAAATCAACTCGGACTGAAAACCCGACTATTTTACACTCGATTATTTTTTATAACCGATTATTTCAATAATCGGATTACCGATGATTTTTAATATGAATTATCCATAGTAAATTTCACTTTATAAATGGACAGTGAGGTCTATCTATCCATCTCTCTATAATCACCATTGAAGTATATCGAAAACTCAACAATTCTATAAGGTTGCACGTGGACACGAAACATATTCTTAAGTTTTGTAACAGCGTTTATTGTGGTTTAAATATTTAAGTTATATTTACATTTTATTGTTGTGTTATAAACTGTAAGTGAACGTTAATTACAGAAAGGTTGATGCTACCATATCTAACAAGTATCAGTACTATCGCCATATCTGACCTAAATTTATTTTTGACTTTCTTCCAACCTTTACCTGCCTCATATAAAATATTTTCTTAAATAATTCTAAAGTCACTCACCATTCATGGGAATACAAAGCTGGGATAATCTAGAAGAAGTATCCTATATATAAATATCAATGACTACAAATGTACTACAAAATATATTTATGTACATTATGTCTGAACAAGTCGAAACCACATGGAAAACTTTTTCATTATTAATCTTTGAACAAAGTTTTTCTTCATGAAAAGTTCTTTCTATGAGAATTAATGCCTAAAATACAACAAAAAATCAGATTTTATTATTTACCAATATTTCTACTTCATAAATTAATTCTTATGTATGTTATAAATTATAACGTAATTTGACGTTCACTGTCAAACATTTATGCAGAGTGCATACTAAATTACATGTACAATAATTACAGATGAATTTTGTAGAGGTTGTAGAGGTGTGTTTTCGTAAGTATGTTTTTAGGTTTTAGTCCTTGCCGAATTTTATAAGAATAACTTTTTCCTAAAATTATTGATGAAAAAAAATCTATATTGTTCTAACTTACTGAGACATACTGTACATAGGAGTTAATAGTCAAATTTTGGATCACAATTATAGGACAATCAACACTTTTTTACCATGTGTTCATATTATAATGATTCTAAGTTATACGCTATACTTCACAATATAGTTTAGAAAATCAGTGAGTAATGTATTTTCGTAAAGTAACAAATTGGAGAAAAAACAATTCTGAATTTCAAAAAAAGTTACTATACAAACATAATTATTTTTGGTTGTTTATATACATGGCGGTTCCCAAAAAGATGATATTTCACCATGTATTACCAAAGGGTAATACATCCAACAAAACAAATGCGAACGAAATTTAATATTTTTCAACTAGAAGTTTCACAGTTAAAATACCTTATCTGTTATAATTACTATGAAAAAGTAAGCAATCAATATTAATAAAAATGGAATGATTTGTGAGAAGATATTTTAATACTGAAAAAAAGTTACACAATTACTTCAAAGAGTTGTATTCCTAATCTATTCTGCTAAGACCAAAAAGTTAAAAGACTGATGTTAGACCAAATGTTTTTGTAGATTCATCTTCATAATTTTTTTGGGTGTTAAAGATAAAGAAACTGTAAGTTTCATTAGACTGGTTTCATTCTTGTTACAAAATATACTAAAGATATTGATTTTAAGTACATATTAAAAACATTCATATTACAAACATAATTTCTCTGAATATCTACTGATCTCATTCAAAATGTGAAACTATAAAATATCTATTCTCAAGAACCTGTATAACGAAAAGAAACAAAATACAATCTCAAATCCAGCTTTAGCCTCAAGAGGAATTTTATAAATAATATGACTTTTATTCCCCCTACCAGAACAGTAAATAAAAATATATATATAAAATAAATAATATTTCAACATAAATTACAAACATCAACACAAAGATAAAAATCTGGCACACAACTACTCCAGATGTTGAGTCAAATGGACTGTTAATAAAATAGATAATTAATGAAAGGGTCAAAGTCAAAATAGGGACATGTATTTTTTTTTTCACCAAGATAAATGTTTGTGTATTCTATCAAAACATAATAATTTTCCAAAACTATAAAGTGAGACCCATTTAAATTGGAAGCATCATTATGAAACATATTTTTCAACAGTTTTGAAGGATATGTTTTTCATTTCATTAAGTAGACATTCGAGAAGTCTGGTAGAACACAAAATATCGTGAATGACTTGGATTTCAGGGCTAACTTTAACGATTTTCAATGTTGAGATCGAAAAAAAAATATTTTTTTAAACTGACCACACCAGTGGATTCACATATTTTTCAAATTCTTCATGTCAAAATTGGATGCATTCGGAATGAAATTTAAAAAAAATATGCCATTTAATTATCCCATCAATTTAATTTTTGAACTTTCATTAAAATTCTGCCTGCTGCACTGGATTCAGCAGGTTTTGATTCATCACTATTCAGAATTTCATGGACGTCTCTTCATTATTAACATAAGTTATAGAGATCAAAACGTGTCTGAAGACTGAATCGAGGAGAGATACATACATACATATAAGAGAATAAATATTCGAAAAACACTATGAGATTTTACAAAAACGCAACACATGTTTCGCTATACAATACGTTATGGATTTTCATCAACTACCGGCCGATTCCATTACATATTTCGAAATAAAATTTCAAAATATTCATCTCTTCCAACTACCTACACACTAGTTTTTGGTAAATGCATTTATATACCAGAACAAAGTTATAAGTAGACTTATTGAACGACATATTTTCAAACTTTTCCGATGATCAATAGATTTCGATGAAATTCTGGACAGTGATAAACCAATACCTGCTGAATCAATTCACTGGAGTAGTCAGTAGAATTTTTATGAGTTTTAAAATTGAATTGGTTGGATAATTTGATGTTATGTTCATCAAATTTTATTCCTTTATAACTGGTGGTTGTTTAAAAAGTCGCTAATATTGTTTGTCGATTTCTGAGATTAAAATATAATGAAAGTTGGTCCTGAAAACGCAGAACTTCTCAATTAAAAAAGTAATTCCAATCAGTTGAAAAATATATGCTTCAAAAGGGCGTTTCCATTTTAATTGTGTCACAGTGTATAATTTGAGAAATTATTTTAATACTATAGTTGCAGGATGCCTAAGCTTACTAACTTTGGAAAATTAAACTAGGTCAGGTGACCATTCCTCAACTTTTTCATACACATCAGTCATTAAATTTCAATTTTTGACTAGTTCAAGCAGAACACAAGATAATGAAATGAATTTAACAGATATTGTATTTAATTTACCTTAATTTTTCATTTGTAGATTATAATAGATAATTTTATATTTAACACCTCTTTTGAACCAAATTACAAATGGAAAGAAATTTCAAAGGAATATAGCATCTGCAAAGAGTAATTATTATTCTTATTCTAGTTCACCAGTTATTAATTATCTGACTTATTAAACATAAATTATGAATAAACACAACTTCACACTTTTTTACCAGTTACCTCATCACATAATGCTGCTAGCTGCAGGCATTCTTCATTTTTTTGTTGAAGAGTTACTTCCAATGCACTGCGTTTTATTTCCAATCTCTTAATAATAGCTTTAAATTTGCTCAATTCCGTTTCATCCCTTTCCCTGAGGGCAAGCAACTCAGAGTTGGATCTGTAATATAAAACATGAAATTGACTGAAAATTCAACACATGAACATTTATTACAGGAGAATTTGACTCCTTCAATACAAGAAAATGGAATCCTGACATGTGACAGGCACACGCCCATACAAGCTGTTTATAAATTTGCTGGAGGAGACATTATAAGGCTAATGAGAAAGTTTCGAAGTGAGAATGGAAAGATTTATTATCTGGAAGAAACTTGTCTTAACGAAGGATGGAAGGAAGGAAGATGTGGCAAGACAAAAACAAGTTCACATTAAGCATTTTTAGAAGGCTGGTCAACTGGATTAAATTCGCTTTCTGGAAAAGGAAAGCCATTTATTATTAAGCACATTGGTTGATCGTTTTGTTGAGGGCGGTTTATTGACGTTTGACTCACAGCATTCTGGCGATTAAAATGAAGACATGGATGAAAATTTGTATGAAAAATATTTTGAGCAAATGTTGGGTCTCATTCCATCTAACTTTGTGAATGTGATGGATTAGGCAAGTTATCAATCCAGAAAAGTTGAAAGAATACCAACCAATGCGTGGAGAAAAGCAGATACTATTGAGTGGCCTTGACAAAAAACATAGCATTTAATGAAAGTATGGTTAAAATAAAACTATTGATGGCACAGAAACAAAATATTATTATCCTTATCATTGCAAACTTAATTCCATTGAACTCTTTTGGGCTCAAGTAAAGGGTTTCGTTGTAAGAAGAAATATATAACATTTAAAATCATTAAGGAGTCCTTAAAAAATGTCGATTCACAAAAATAGCGAAAATATAATAAACATGTTATGAAAGAAGAGGACATCATGTAGAAATTAGACCATTTAGTTGAGGAAATTGTAGAACCTTCAATCATAACATTCAATCAAAATTCATCAGATTTATCTGATGATAACACACCATAATTTTTGCTTATACCTAATATCTAAATTGTATATAAATAAATGAATATAGTTATTAGTTTTAATAAATAATAAGTGATGTTGATGAAATACCGAGACGTATGCCACTACAGGTAATAAAATGATCCAAACGTTCATTAAATCTATTGCATTAATTACTTTTTACTATTAGGAAACAGTATAGTTGAGGTAAAAAAATCTGGCATAATGAGAAAACAGATTAATTCAGAATTTCCCCAAGTACTACTTACTTATCAATTTGGTTCTTTGCATGAGTTTTCAAGGACTCGTATTTTTCTTCGTGTTTCAAAATTGTTGCATGACAAAGTTCCAACTTTTCCTTTAGAATCTCTTCGTTCGCAGAATACCCCTCGATGATTTCTTTGGTTTTCTCATATTTGCTATAAATACACACTTCAATATCTCACCTAATAAAAGTGATGTAAACTTACGAATGGACATCTGAAAACGCCAATTCTAAACTAACTAAATGTTGTTTAGTTACTTGAAGTGCCTCGGTCACCTGATTGAACTTTGCTTTCAGCTCCGTCAATTCAGTTTCATACTGTTCCATTGATCGCCTAAAACAAAAAAAAAAATACAGAACTCTAATTATTCTAAACAAGATAATTCGAGCCCAACTCATAGTAAATTGAAAACATTAATAAAAACAATATATTACTAATATCATTTTAATTTTTAAGTAATAACAATAACAGAGGAAATATTAATTGAAAAACTATTTGAATGCTGTTAGAGCAGATCAAGTAAACGATTAGTCTGTATCATATGTGGAAATATGTTTTACCACCCTTGTGCTGCCAAAAATTAACTAGTGCAAAAAATATGTGAAAGTAGTATGAAATGCAGTGGTCCACTGCTTCTACAACAAAAAATACAAATGAAACTTCCCATTATGATGCAAACACGACAGAAAATTATTCAAAAAACACAATTCAATGTGAGATTTCCAATTGAAAGTTTACAAAACCAACTGCGACACGTGTTTTGCTATACGATAGCATATAACCTCAAATTTGTTTATGCATAAGAGTGTGTGTGTAAGTGAGAGGGGTCGGTTTGTCATGAGTGTAAGAGAGATGGTGATGGAATCGAACTGATCCGTTTCAAAGATAACGTAGTTTGGTAGCGCAAACAGTTCGGTCTTGTCGGTTGTAAAATAAAGCATTGTTTATAGGAGCCATGTGACCCGGCGTTGCCGGGTTTTTGAAATTAAGCGTGGAAAAAATGAAAATGACGTCGATGGTGATGATAAGGAGGGTATGTTTCAACGTGCGATCCCCAACATGCCAGAAGCGTGGGTAGAAAAAACATGAAAAAATGACGTCGACGGCGATGATTAAAAAGGCCTACCGTTTCAACGTGCGTTGAAGCTGTTTACTTGAATCAAGCTTTCGTTCCTATAGTACGTCGGCATACTTGAAGACTGGCTTTAAATCAAATTATCTAAATGAACAATTCGTTCAGGCCAGTCTCATCTCAC
>WOGR01011151.1:0-10662 GCA_015342045.1 Leptinotarsa lineolata | reverse complement strand
CATTTTTTCAAAAAAATGATTACTTCCTTCCTTTCTTTGGAAGATTCCCACATTTTTTGTATCAAGATGGAGTAGTAGAAAGCCAAAAACTTTCTTTCCCAAAAGATTAAACACTCCTAATAAAATATAACCCCTTCAATCTAAATAACGGTTGTATTGTAAAAATATGGGGTGGGGTATGAGGGTGAAATTGAAAAAATACAAAAACGAAATTTCGTTAAAGAAGAAGATTTTTTTTTTAGATATTGACACCCTAATCACCTAGAAACATGAAATATACTTTGCGACCTCATTCTCATACCTACCAAATATACACAAAAAATCTCATAGAAATTGATCCAGCCGTTTCGGAGGAGTGCGACCCAAAAACCGTGAGACGATATTTTCATTTATCAAACAATCAAGGTATTCAGGTATTCTCCTTGAGAACTGTAGCGTCTACACTGATAGCGACAATGAATAATGAAGTGAATAAAAACCGACCGGCGGGCAGTTTATATGCGACAGCCGAACGGTGTAGTACGGAGTTTATTTTATTTTACCACCATGAAATTATCAATGAACAAGCATAGTTTACAGTGACTTTACAGTGGCGACAAGGAAAATCTATCCAATCCAATCTTCCAGTAACGTTCGAGAAATGCCTTCTTCTTTACAAAATGTGAATTTTGTGCAAAAAAGAAACTCGCCAAGCTCTCAAACCAGAGAAAATCTCCGCGAATGCACACGCTGTTGCTAACTAGGGCACAGCCCAAGTTATTCAAATTGTCTAGCCCTGACTCGGAGTGCAACAGGTGTGGCTTCAAAGGGCATTTTAGGTCCCAGTGCAGAACGTCATTGCTGACACGTAAGAAGACAATGTCACAAAAACATCAAAAGAATTCAAAGGAATTGAATACTCCGAACGTTCATATCATCGGGGAGCTAGTTAATGGAGACCCAGACTACGTTTTCCATATAGACAATGATGGAGAGGAGACCATCAAATATCATATCGGTGGAATCGATATAGATCTCCTCATAGATTCTGGAAGTGAAAATAATGTATCAACTTCAGAAACATGGCAAAACTTGAAAAAAAAAGAAAATACAGGTATTCAACCAAATCAAGAGGCCCAATAAAATTTCTCTAGCCTACGCAAGTGAGAAACCATTAAATGTCGTCGGATCTCTTGAAGCAATGATTACAATGGCAAATAACTCAACCGTGGCTATATTTTAGGTGATAGAGACGGGAAAACAGGAATCTGTTGGGAAAATCAACTGCTATATCTTTGGGAGTACTGAAAATTGGTATCAATTCGGTGAATGTCAAATCAACTCCATTTCCTAAGTTCTAAGACATTTTGGTGGATATCCCAACAGATGAATCTGTGAAAGCAGTATGCCAACCTAATAGAAGAGTCCCTATTCCTCTAGAGAAGAAACTGAGTGAGAAACCAGAAGAAATACTAAGAGAAGAAATTATTGAGAAAGTAATTGGACCATCTAGATGGGTGTCACCCATAGTACCCGTATTGAAAGAAAATGGTGAGGTTAGATGACAGTCATCACCCGAAGATGATTGTAGATACTGACAATCGAAACGTCGTGAAGTAACGTGGTTTGAAATCACTCAACTTTTGATCATATTAATTTATTTCATTTTATTTATTCATTTTTCATTTGTATTTTATTTCAATGTGAATTCTTTTCAAGTTTTTTGCTTAATATATTTGCCATTTTTGGCTATTCTTTTAAATTTCAATTATATTGTTTATTTCAGGGATTTCAAATCATCTTACAAATTTTTAGACAATGGAAGTCCGAACTGCTGAAATATATTCAAAATGTTGTGTGATGTTTAGAAAAATCCTGGAATATTCTAAATAATTGTGGAACGAGCAAGGGAGTCATATGGTGTGGTAGCTTTCTATCCCCCATCTATGAAGAATGTCCCCGATTTTAGGATATAGGAACTGGCAGTGTCGTCTCCTTTAAAGTTCTAGAACACTCCAGAATATCTTGTAAAACAAACAAAAACATTCCGGACCATTCGGTAATATTCTGAAATGTTCGATAACATCCCAGATCATTATGGAACGATCAAGACAATTTTATTTCGTGATGTGCTGTCATTATGAAAAAATTCAAAACATTCTGGAATGCTGTGGAACGTTCTGGAATATTATCGACTATACGAAGCTATATGTGGTGTATGAGACCCATTGGTAGGGATATAAAAAGGAAAATCCGTCGATCTTTCATAATTTGAAGTTCAAAAATTCTTCAGTTCCAATATTCATACAATCTCACATCAACTCACTCAGCGAAACTGAATACCCCTGCCAGTAAATGATATAATGACTTAGGATAAAATTCACATCGATATCAGTATCAATAGAGAGGAGTAGAATAATACTTAGTTGCTCCTCTCGGAAAATATACAAGTCAAAACCAGCATTGCAACTACAACACAAAACGAATTCTGTTTTTGAAAACATAATTTCTAATGAGGTACTGTAAATGATCAAGATTATAGACTTGACGCTCTTTTGAAATAAAAAATTTCTGTGTTTCATGTGGAAGATTGAAAAGTGCAGTATTTCCAATAAGATGAGATTATTAAATTGTTAATTATATTTTGCTGTAGTTACCAAAATTCATAAACACATCGTGTCTCATTCTAGAAAGTGCTGTCGTAGGTGCTTTCACTAGTGAGCTCAAATAACTGCAAACTGATTAGGAGAATATTAATTTAATAGAGTCAGAAGAGATTCTTGAAATCTCATTTTATGATATCGGTATTTCATGAAGTAAAATTCAATATACATGAAATTGAATTTGATTAATAGGTGTTCACTGTTCTCAACCTATGATAGTATTCGTACTGATACTGATATCCTACCGGTGTTTTTTCATCACTATGTGAAATTTTTGCAATCTTCAAAATAAATAAAATAATTTGATCATCCCCCCAGTAGACGTAAGCCCTACTCAAATATATTTTGAATACTCCCAATTTTTCACTACAAATTCATTTTGGTTAACGAGATACCTTTATTCGATTTTTGTTTTCTGTTTCATTCCAAGGTGATAGCGAGTCGGGTCAAACCAGGTGCTTATGGTTTCAATAATAGGCTCTTACCATACATTATACTTTCATCACAGAGCCCATTCCTTTAAGCACCCTCTCGTACACTGTTTAAATTCTATCGATTACCAATACAAATTGTTCATATTCCCTGAAGCCAAATATCGGACCCTAATGACTGTATTACGGCTCCTAAGGTCTGGTTCAATTAACCTCTAGTTGCCACTTAACGCACAATCGTCCTCGGTAAGAATTTGATCTTAGAGGTTGGTAGTATCCCAACTGTGGAGCCAGTTATAACTCCCAACTAATGATTATGAGCGGTCAACACCTCCATACGAAACGGCCACGGATTTGTTTTACGTTAATGATAACGTAGAAATGGAGGTGCAAATGGGACGGAGATGAAGAAATTGGCAATTACATACTGGCGAGAACTCCAATAATTTTTTCCACGTCAGTTATTTCAAGCGTTTTTGATCCTTATCCAGAACAGCTCTCTGAAGAAATTGTTTTCGCTTAAAGTAAATAGTCTGGAGGGATTTCAACATTTGGGAGGGATGAATAAGAAAATATTTAGTTCACAAAATATTCTTTGTATGAAAGTTGTGAAAAAATTCTAAAGATAGCGCAAAATTGTCTTTTCTGGCGACATAAAGTCGTGATTTTATGCAAGAAATGTACATTTGGTCTTTGAAAGGTATCCAAAAAGGTGGTGATGATGAGTTGAAGATAAGGGTTCTTGATCTGAGAGTTCTAGAGGTTCTAGGGATGAAACTTGTCAATAGAAGTGAAATTTTTTCCCAATATCCTTTTTGCGTTCCAGTGAATGATATATATTAAAATTTCATTATGAATGTTTGGAGTACAAAATGAAGGAAAAAAAGTTATTTTATATAATTCAATGTTCATCTGTTTAAAAGTAATCGTTTCAAATAAGCTTTTCCTTCCCGTTTATATCTGAAGGAAATTTCTGTGCACGATAAACATCTTTGTAAAGAGTTCATTTTGGAGTTGATAACTTTCTTCTTACCATGATAGTGCTTTATGTATGTGAAATTTCATCTCATATATCACGTTGTGTAGCATTCATATGAATAGTATCACAGGAGTACAACCTGAATAGAAAAAGTGATTTTCATGTGATTCAATGTTCATATGTTTGAAAGTAGTTTGGAATTTTTTATTTTTTTCATATCTAAAAGGATCTACATTTCTGCAAAGAGTTCATTTCGAAGTTAGTAACTTTTTTCCTTCCATATTTTTGTATATAGATGGAGAACGAGGAAGACCAAATTTTTTTCTGAACTTTTGAACATAATTCCTATGACTGGAATCAATTTAACTACTAACGGCATGAATGTTTTTGCTAACTATCCTCGTGACAAGAGTAGAATTGTCTTTTCTAGTTACAGGAAGTCGAAATCTCATGAGAGAAATGAACGTTTGGTCTTCAAGGTTGTCCGAAAAAGTGCTGTAGAGCAGATGGATCATAGCTCATAAATGGCTGTGATGCCAATGCCACCTCATCAGGGAAAGTAGCAACACTAACAAAAGAGGTGAGCATTTACTACAGGTATCACATTTGAAGGTAACTTTGTTCTAAAATGGCTTGTATCTGATGAGGAGGATACCAAACCTCGATCATATCCTTTCAAAACCCTTCGACAAATGCCTGGAAGTCCTACAAGGTCGACCTGAAACTCAGCTAAATCTATACCGGATAAGCCCTGAAATAAGGGACTCAACATACCTAGAGTTGGCAGCAGACAGACTACAGTAAGCTGACATTTCTACATACAGAATACATGGTCCCATAGTTTACCAAATATCTAACAGGAATGTGCCCTGGTGGAAATCTGGCACTTATGAGACAAAAAAAAATCTTTTAAGAACGCAAAAGAATCAGGAGTATGGGATTCCTTCTTGAATAAAACAATCCCCGAAATAATCCGAGATGGACTGATTGTGGATGGAATGCGAGAAGAAAGAATAGACTCAAGTATGTGCCAGACTCTAGAAGATACTCTCAAAAGAACCTCGGGTCCCAATAAATAAATAAGAACCAATACCACGGAGTAAACAAAAACAAGAGGAGATATGCATTCCCCTGGTTCAAAAATTACAAATCTGATAGTGAAGTCCTGTTCGAACTCAGAATTGAAGGCCTTCAAAAATTGTGTGTGAACCTCTGAGGAAGTTTGGCTCTGAGATACATACCCAAAACATGGAGACTGATAAGGGACCCCTCTTAACAAAAACTGGGAAAATTGGCTTGGATTTGGTGAAGGCTTTAAGACTGATTGTTCTCTGGTCATTTGCGTTAAGAAGCATTGGAAAAAGTAGTTGACAGACATATTAGGGACATGGTTCTGGATCACAGACGACTACATCGAAATCAATAAGCGTATAGGTCAGGTATGTTAATAGAAACTACTTTATACCGGGTTACGGAAAAGCAAAATATACTTACAAGAACAAGGAAGTACTTCAATAAGCTGATTTCTTGGATATTGAGTGAGCATTTTACAATATGTGTCTGGAATTGATCATCCAGGCGTTGAGGAGAAAAGCATCTTTGACATAAGCTGTAGGTGAATTGACTGTTTGCTTAGAGGAAGATTAGTATACATGACTGTTATGGGAGAAAAAGTAGTGGCACGGGTTGCAAGGAATCGTCTTCAGAGGAAAACTTTGTCCCCACTGTTATGGAACTTTATAATGGATGAGGTTTTTTGGACCACTATAAATACAAATTATTTGAATATGCAGATGGCTTAGAATACTTGGATGACTTAGTCATCCTAGTCCAGAAAAATACAATCCCCACAATAAAGTGGGGGGAAGCATGCAGCAGACTCTGAATAGTATAACAAGATAGACTAAGGAAGAAAATGCTGAATATAAGACTAACGAAATCGATCATTGTAACATCTACCACGAAGACAAGACAGAGGGTTTCGAACCTCTGAAACTTCGAAGTTGAGAGACACAGATATCGGTAGGGTGGTTAAATACCTGGGAGTTATATTAGGTTGACTGATCTGAAAAAAACATCTAGAGAGAGTGGAAATAGAGGCGGAAGTAGCGAGGATGCTGTCCAGATGCTCGTATGAAAAGACTTGGGGGTCAGATATGATTTTTTGGCTTCATACCATAGTGGTTGAACCCATGACAACATATGTATCTATGGTTTGGTGGCCAAAGATGAAACAGACGGCCGTTATTAACAAACTAAGCAAGGTGAAAGGACTTGAATATTTGGAAATAACGGGTACAATGAAAGTCACCCCAACATCTGCATTGGAAACACTCTAGAATATTCCTTATTCACATCTTGTGCTAATTGGGAAAGTGAGAGTGGGCCAATTTAGAGTGGAAAACTCACCGACTCACATGAAATCGAGCAGAATAGAAATTTCGGAATGTGACACATGACATCAAAATACAAGTTAGCTAAAAACTACTAGTTCAAACTCCTAGACCGCGAAAACTGAGAAATGTATAGTCTTCCAGAGAACATGCTCGACATCAATAATTGGTATACAGACCTGTCGGAAACGAAACATGGTTCGGAAGCTAGAATATACGATGCCGGGAGAAAAATTCATTTCAGTTACCCGCTCGATCAGTACACTTCAGAATTTCAGGATGAGTTGTATGCAAATTTGCAATACGCAAGGAAAATAATTAGAGGCCTCAATGAAATGAGCAGATCATTATGTACCCAGACAACCAGGCTGCACCAGGGAAACTGACGAACTCAAAATTGACATCGAGACTGGGCAGAAAAAGTCGTAAGGAACCGAGAAAACTGGCGAACAGAAATAGATTCACTATATACTGGATACAAGTACCGTCAAATACGAGTAGTTGATCAGTAATCATTCCTTTCATTCACTCAACAATTTCATCTTCCATTTTTCCATCAACCAACTGATCTAGTATACTTGCCCTCGGCCGCAGCTAAAAAATGGCGGATTACATATTTTTTCACATCTACCTCAATATGGGCATCAAATGACAAGGTTTGACTAGTAGAATGGTAGTACACTTTGGAAAAGATGAAAATTCAAGAGGTCCCAGCACAAAATGACGGATTACATATTATTTCAGAACTACCTCAATATGGGTATCGAATGATAGGGCTTTACTAGTACTAGTACTATGAGTAGTACTATGAAAAACTTGAGAATGAAATAATTAAAAAAAGTATGTCAAACGGTTTAATTGGAGAAAAAACTAACACTGATGTAGGTAATTATTTCTAGGAGCTGAAAGATAATTCGGAAGGTCCTAGGTAGCAGTCATCACACCACTCTCCTCAGTAATCTACAGTATTGATCAGATAAAAGATAATAAACTCGTTGGACGTCGTATTCACATATTGATTCAGATTACGCGTCGCTCAACGATTTCATTTTTTTATCTGATCAATACCGTAGATTGCTGAAGAGAGTGGTGTGATGTATGTAAGACCAACTTTATTGTTTCCAACTTTGAGTACACCATCTACATCATTATTTTTTTTTTAATTCAAGCATGAAATTTTTCCTTGCTTATTTTTTGAATTTAAATCGGATCAAAACTGAAAACAATTCAGTAGCCCGTCATTAATGAACTATTAACATATTCCATTCCAATTATTCCTTCATATTTGGTTTCTTTATATTCATTTGTAAAATTGGACTGAACTTCTTTCATTCCAAGACATACAAGTCAATGTAGTCTCGTAGTGAGTCTAGATTACTACATAAGGAAAGCTTTTTAAAAATATTTGATTCTGAATAGGGATTCCATAACGTCATTTTTGTCTGCTCGCTTGAGTTGGCACTAAAAAACTGTTATAAAGGGGGGTCAAAGTTCGAACTCATGAATTTCATAATTTTGAAAACCACCACTTCGCAAATTATTCATCATTGAGTGTGAATAAATGGAATTTGAGTGGAAAATGAGTGAAATTCACCAGTATAGACAATTTTCAGCAATAGATATTCTCCAAGGATTGTTCAATAACACACATTGTTTTGTTCCACGAAATCGGATATGACTTGATTATCGTAGAACAGATTCGAATAGCATTGAAACTTGTTTGTTCACATTAACAAGATGATGCAAATTGAGCAGTGTAGTATTTCCTATATACAAATATAGTATTTCTCTATCGGTTTGTGATATACAATATATCTCATGTGACTGTCATACTGAAAGTTAATAAATATAAACTATTCAGTGGAAGAAAAAATATTCAAATGATAACTTCTAGGCAGTAATGCTAAATACCGTAAACAGATGTTTTCCTGCCTTTCCAAAAAAAAAAATCAGTCCCCCAAAACGAGATTCATTGAAAGTGGAAATTTACGAGTATTCTGTTTCAGTGAAAGCAATCATGTTTATAAAAATGAACATAATCTGAAATCTCCAATGGTATCTACGAACACAAATGAATGCCTACTAAACTTCTCAAGATTGATTCGAATATTGAAGTTTAATTATCACTTATTATGCATCAGAATAGAAAAATCATTCGGAAAAACACTAATAACGAATAGTAGAAAAACAGAAATTTTTGTTTGTTAGCAAAGCACTTCTTTGAACGGTAAGTGTAGAAAAAAGAAGTGAGTATGTCAATATTGCCAAACTTTTTCTGGCTTCAGAAAGATGACAAGATGTCGAAGGGGAAAACTTTCTTATATTATCGACGGCAAAACTTTTTCTCCTCTTCAGTAAATATGATGGAACTCTAATAATGCACAAAATATTAGCAAGTTTTCCCCAAGTCAGGCATTCTCTAACAAATTTCAAAAATACTCATTCAACTATTAAATTTTCTTTAGTATACCCTTTTATTTTTAAGTTGCCCAGAAACTGCCAAACTCACTTTGGGAACTTATTTCATAGCAAAAAAATTATTGTCACGTCTTATGAACTACCAAAGGCCTTGTCGCTGTGAAAAGAGATATATATTTCAGTAAAATCCCATTCACTGGTTTACTTTCTGATTTGTCCATCAAAGTTTTTCACTGAATTGAACAAATTAACTTTTTTCCGAATGATGCTGGGGTTTATTATAATAGAGGTAGGCTTCAGAGAAAACACTATCTGTAGGGTTTAAAATTCAAGTATTTTCGCTGTTTCAAACTCTACTAATCATTTGGAAGTGGTTGACAATTTTTTCCTCAATATCACATGTTCGGATCCATGAAAGAATCAATAAAATGAATGAAATGGTGAAATTATTGGAAATACTAGCAATAACTGGGTCAAAATATCCGGATGAGTAAGTTGAAACACAAATAATAGCATAATGTGCTGAAATGAGTGACCAATGAATATAAAACATCAAAAACAATTGTAAGTAAGCAAAATTGTTTGAATATATATCAAAATGTAAGAAAGTTTTTTGCGAGTAGAGTAGTATAGAATTGCTCATGAAAATCTATCCATAGATAAGAGTAGCAAGGCTTCAAAGTTTAAAAAATTGAAGCAGGTGAATATGTGTGACAAAGAAGCGTTGCTCGTACTGTTCAATGCGATAAAAGAGGACGCAGCATAACAGCTGCGCTACCTACCTGTAAAATATGAGAGAGTGCGTATGCCTCCTATTTGTATCATAGAAAAGAAAAATATGGTATACTTAGACAGTGGTTAAATGATATATTTCCTATCCGGAGGATTGGTCGAATGGGAGTAATAGAATAGCCACCACGATCACCCGATTTTTCGTCTAATATTTTTCCATATGCGTGAATCTATGATCGAATGTTCATAAAATACAGCCTCCATATTTGAAAGATCTGAAGAGAAGAATAATAGCTGCGTGTAGAGAACTTCAGTCACAAATTTTTAGAAATTTTAGGGGTATAATTTAAGGAGAGAATATTTTTTGGGAAATATTTTTTTGTATGAAGATGGAGAAGTAGAAAGCCAAAACCTTTTTTCCCAACTAGAGAGAATTGAATGAAGACTGAATAAAGAAAATAATGGACAACAATTTGAACATGAAATGAGGTAAGTTACTTTTTATCAATTTTTTATGTTTAATTGCAAAACACTTGATACTTGAATACCTTTATAGTTTCACTTGAAATGAAAAGTAACGTCAAGTATGTGGTATTTTAAACAGTAGTTGAACAATCTTTGGAAGGAGATATTATTTAACTCTTCTTTCTATTTGATATTTTAGGGTTTGGTATCCACCCCTGCTAAAAAATTGATGTAATATTATTGAAGTATAGCCTACCAATTGTTTTCTATGAAAATAAGTTTGACGTATTATTGCACATTTTTTTTATTTTTGATAGGTGTCGTAATATAGAGTTTCAGGATAAATTCCTGTCCAATAATAGTAAATCAATCAGATCCTCCTCCATTTTCAACTGGAATATATAACTTTCCTTGTGGAGAGTTGATATAGTATTGGCTGAAAACTAGCTGCAATGTAGGAACGCCGAGACTGGACTGTTAGTATCTACAATCGTCTTCGGGTGATGTCATCACCCGAAGACGATTGTAGATACTAACAATCGAAACGTCGTGAAGTAACGTGGTTTGAAATCACTCAACTTTCAATCATATTAATTTATTTT
>WOGR01011150.1:0-13584 GCA_015342045.1 Leptinotarsa lineolata | reverse complement strand
CGTTATAGTTGAAAAAGATTATTGCGAAATTATTTTTGATCAAGTTTTTGTTCGTTATTTTATGCAAAAATATTTCAAAAGAATGTGTACCTAAGTGAATTCTGTTCAATCATTGGAGAATCACGATATGCGTTGGCATATTGACATTATATTGTGGAAACACAGAAATCAGATTACTATGCTTAGAAATGGAACCTTTGCAGGCCAGTGGCGTAACATTATGTTTTATTTATACTTTGCTGGCCTGGCTTAATGGGTTTTTATTCATGATGTATCTGATTTCTTCGAACTTCCTTTTAAATCGATGTTCTTCCTTGTGGTAACCTCCGCTTTAAGACACTTTGGATGAGATAAGTAACGACACCTTTCATAGCAGGGATCCATTTGGAAGAAAACTAGATATCTTTTATATTTCAATAAACTCATTCATTCAATACCTAAGAAATTCACAGAGAAAAAGGAATTTTAAAATGCCTTCGAATCTTAAATGGAAGGGTACCGACAAGTGGGCAGTATATGTTAACGGGAACCAGCTCACACTGGACAGTACCTGAAGTATGAATCCATCCACCATCAAGCTACTAAAAGGGGAATTGTTGAGGTTTCAATTAATTTTCCTCTGCAATATGCAGAATTGGGATAAAATACAATATTAAAACCTTGTTGTACCTCTTGGTCACGTGTTTTCGCTCTGCAAAAATTTGCTGTGAGAATTGTTGCAGGACTAATATGGAGGCAGTCATGTAGAGAGGCTTTTAAGCGACCAAAGATCTTAACTGTGACAGGCTTGTATCTGTATAAACTGTGCACAAACATAAAGATACAATAAAGAGATCATCATAAAGAGATCAATATGGCACTAGATCCAGAAATCTTCTTGTACCTGCTTTGCACCGAACTATATATTTGGGATGCAAAGTTTTTAACCACCTCGATGTCTATCCAAACGTCTCCAAATATTAATATTTTTAAATCCAGATTTAAAGCATTACTATTGAGAAAAACTGTTACAATATTAGTGAATTTATAACATAATACTTTATTTTATAAGGATGTTTCCTTTTGACTATCAAATTTTATATTTGTGCTGTTGTTTCAAATAACATTTGTTATTTGTACTATGACACTTTTAACCTTTTTCTAATATGTTCTTGTTGTCTTTTTTATTAAGTTGGAAGGTTCTAAGAATTTTTTATAATTCTATATATTTATATTTTACTTTTTTATATGTGTTTATATCTTTCAAGTTATTTTAATTATGACGTTTTTTCAGTCATTGCTTGAATATATAGATACATTTATGCTTTTCAACTGAAAATAAAGATTATTATTATGCTGTTGGCAATACAACCGCCGAAATCGATTTTCAATTATTGAACGGGCACACTTGCAGACCGGTTTTGGGCTATTTGGGCTCTCGTCAAATTTTGGATATGTGGTTGGTTAGTACCTCGTTCACCAGGTGGGGCGATGACAATCATGTCGTTTGTTGTTCGCTTCGGCTTAGTACGAGGAATGATATACTGAAAGGATTTAGAATTTTAATTATAGAATATCATCGACTCTGTTGATGATGGCCACTACCTTGCACTGACGAGAGGCCGAATAGCCCGAAACCGGTCTGCAAGTGTGTCCGTTCCTATAATTGAAAATCGATTCCGGCAGTTGTATCGCCAACAGCATATGCAGGAAATATTTCAGTGAATATTACTGCACTGACACCTGTCGGATATAATTCAACGCCTTTCGTGGTATCAGCCAGGGAAGTAGTTTTCTGATAGGTGTCAGTCCATTAACCTACAATGAGACTGGCCTAAACGAATTGTTCCTTCACAATGATTTGATTTAGAGCCAGTCTTCAAGTATGCCCACTGACTATATGTGAGAAATTGTTATAGTTTTAGTAGTAATGATGATTTTTTCAACAGGATCAAGATGGAAACAATGGGGGAGATGATTGGGGAGGCGGCGGAGGTGGAGGGGGCGGTGGAAATTTTGGTAATAGAAATAATAATTCTTGGAGGGGAAAACAACGTGGAGGAAGTACTAACAATAATGCAAGAAACAATCCAGCACCACACAAAAATCAAACTAGAGCAAAGAGAAAATGTGGCATATGTGGACAAGAAGGTAAAATGATCAATGTACTGTTTTGGTTCTATTGAAACAACTCGATACTTGATATGAAGGCAACATATCTGTTGAATTGAATTATTATTACTCGTCTTTTTTTAACAAATTTCATTCTGTTTTAGGTCATACAAGAAATAGATGTCCAAACAACTAGTGACATATTTTATTATTCAGTTAATGTAAAAAACTAGACTTAAGAACACCAATAAATATATTTTTGAGCTTTTCTTCTCTTCATTTTCAGTTTTTTCTATTTCTGTTTTTTTGAATTTCACCTTCAGCAGTAGTTTGTGTCAGCTGCAAACAAAATATAAGTTATTCTTTTTTAATATGTTCAGAGTGGGGAATGGAGAAGCTCATAATATTCATTTACACCAACCATGTTGAGAATCATTTCATATTTCAGCCTCAGTAAATTATTTTCTTCCTCCAACTCTTGCAACCTTTTTTTCAACTTTTGCTTTGATTTGTAGTTAATTCCATCCTGGCCGGATTCTGCAAAATGAAAAATATTGATTTGAAACTGCCCGTTTTTTTCTACTTGTCATTGCATTACAAACGCGTTTTCTCAACCAGTTCCACATATAATTTTTCTTACGGACCAATCACAAGTACTACAGGAAAATTCTTAAGGCGCTCTAAGAGCGGTGCCTGTGCGAAAGTAGCGATTCAGATTGGATTTGAATAGCTGGAATTAAAATCCATTTGGAAAAACGTTCTCAGGAAGTTTATTCCACATTAACGCACTTCTCCAAATGAAAGAGTTTTTGAACAGTGAAGTTCGAGGTGTACTGAGTTGAACCTCAAAACGATGAGCAGCCACAGTCCGTCGCGTATTTCTGATATATACCGCTCTTGGTGGAATCAAATGTGCCAAGTCACTTGAACACTTCCTGTGAAAGTATCTATAGAATAGAGACAAGTCTCCAACCTTTCTTCTATGTTCCAGACTATCAAGATTGCAAGAGATGGCTCTTTTCTGAATGGAATCCAGCTTCTGGGTATGCTTGGGGGCGGAGCTCCATATAACTGAAGGTCTGCGTTTTAAGTTTGCAAAAAAGGTGGTTACACTCAAGCATATACTTTAGCAAGAGCATATGTCAGACTTGATACTCTCAAAGAAATACACATCATAATGTTGTTCCTTTGAATCAAACTACAGGGTGTTTGTGAAAATCTTGATGAAAAAAATTCCAGACAAAAACGTATCTATCAGGAGACATAATTGATGCACTTATTTGTTTCGTTCCCTTATTTCTAGAGATGTACCTCATGAATTTTTTTAAATTGGAAGATCGGTTTAAATTTCACGGGTTTGTAGAGTCTGGATATACACTATTTGAATAGAACTGGCTGATACTTGATGAAAATCCATATTTAAACTCAATATAAAACTATAATAAAATTTTCAGATATACTCATAGTTTATTTTGTCTGTGGCAGCCGCTAAGGTTGCATGTGGTAAGACCTAGAAGTCTTCCCTATATATGCTTTGGAACAATCCTTACATGAAATTTGGTATATTGTGTTCAACACAATATACAAAATTTTGAATTGAATGAAATTTCAATGTATTTCCAGAATACATATAGGACAGACTGCTAGGCCTCTTATTAGTTGTATAACTGCACACAAAATAATTTTAGCGCATTGAGTGAACAAATCAATATAGAGGATCACAGAATGGTTTCCAGAACACAAAAACTTTAGATAGGGAAACCAACCTAACTCAAAAAACATTTTTAGAAATGGCCCACATCAATAACGAAGAACATTCTGCAGTGCGAACTCGCAAGTAATATTTCAGAAGTTGGCTTTTAATGTATATATTAATATATAATTATTGTATAATTTATCTTCATTTATAGGAATGAGGTTCAACCCTTCACTTGAAACTTGTGAATGCAAATGAACTCCCAAAAATCCTGTATTTCATCTTCAGTAAATTAGTGACTACATTCCAATCCATTGTTATTTATATTTATATTACTCAGTATCAATAGTGAAAATACTTGCGTGGTATCCAATCACCCCTTTCAAATAAAAACTCATTTTCTCCCAGTTTAATGGGAACTGTTTTGTCATTAGAAACTAGTTCATTTAAGGATTCTTTGGAACCCCCTATGTTTTTTCGCCGCAGTGGAGTTTTCTTAGGAGAAAATTTCTTTCCGAAAATAGGCATTGTCGGTAATTTTCGGAAAGATAAACACTTGTTTGTTTTGTCAGTGGACGTTTCCTAGCAACCATTAGTTAGTCATTGCATCATAGGGTGCATTCCACTAAGCACTCACAACGATCACGCGCACGACATCAGATATTCCCGTTCCACTTGTTTGCGAGCGTTGCTGTCGTAAACTCAAGTGGAATGAATTTTGGAGCGTTTTGGGCGTTCATGTATTCATTACAAATGGCGAGGTTTAAGAAATGAAGTAATTGTTTTAATAAGGTTACGTAATCCTTGAAAATAAGTTTCAATAATTGCAAGCTAACTTCATTTATATTGAAAAAGAAGTATAATTCAATTTTCAATATACAGTTTCAGTGAAGTTATTGAACAAATTGATTTTTGGATGTAATCAAAATGTCTTTCACGGCAATTGGATATTTGTCGATACGTCGCAATAGTGCTCCGGAAACTAATTCATCTAGTTGACATGATTAGATTTTTCTCTAAATGTGTACTACTTTTAAATTTACTTCATTATGTCTAAGTAATTATTTCATTGATTACTTATGAGATTGAATGATGAAATAAGTTAAGAAATCAGAAATGAACTACGAATGACAGATAACATTTGTGTATTAGTTCAAAAATTGCGCCGCAATATTCACAACGTCCACTTCGACCGACCTCTTGAGGTGGGTCGTTGTGAGCTTCCCGTGAGCAAAAGTAATGACGTCTTGAGTGACGTTTTCGCCGCGACCACAACGACCGCGATTGTTATGTGGAACGGCTGAAGGAGCATTTTGATCGTTGTGAGCGCTTAGTGGAACGCACCATAGAGAAATTAAACTTTGGAACGCACGGTTAGTGGAGTCCTACTAAAGTTTTGAAGACAGCTTATACACTAAGAAGTAGACACCATTTTTATTTCAAACTATCCATTATTTCTTTGTGAAAATTAAACAGATAACTTGTGTCCTTTATACAAAATTGCAAAAGCATAAAAAATGTATTCTCAATCTTACTTCCTTCGCTGTATTTGTGTCAACATTCCAAGAGCCTGATTATATTGTTTACATTATTAGTATCAAATGAAGTTATCCACAGATTCTCATCCAAAATTTCTGATAAGGAGACAACTTATGAACTTATGGCACAGAATAACAAACAATAGTAAACAATTGTTTACTATTCTATGCTCATGGTGGGATAGTAACTATTCCGTGATAGAGCTATATTATTGAATGTTGCCAAGTCTCTGAGAGTTCTACTTGCATAAGAATTTACTGTTGCACAGTATACATACTATAGAAATAAGCTTATTTCTTATTTAATACTTCTATGGTGTAAAAACAAAAATATATGGAAAACACTTTTTGTTTGAAAAAATAGCGAATAAAGAATTAAAGCAAAAAGTGTTCCGCTGGAACCTTGAGGTGCTTGTTCGCAACATTTTATAGAATTATAAGTTATTATGGGAATTACTTATAGTGTAAAAACAAAAATTTGTGGGAAACGATTTTTGACGGAAAGGAATAAAATATGGTCGATCGTGAATATCAAAACGTCAGGTGTCATTCTTGTTATGTTTTTGTTAAATAACAAATGATCAAATGATCAAAACCAAAAACCCTATTTTGAATGCCGTGTTCTCTGAATTAACTTCTTTATTGCCTTATTTTCTATTTCAATAATGGTGGACAAATGTTATAAGAATGTGGAATGATATTTTAATTCGTTTGTTCGAATTGTCGTGTAAATGCGTTTTTGTCGACTGACTTCCATAACAGTTTGTTTCTATCGAACTTATCTTCCAAGTTTTTATAGGTGTCTCATGATTTAATTATTTTATTTCTATAAATCATACATAAACTTTAACGAATCAATAAGGAACTCACGATGAATCTGAAATATTTTCATTCTGAAAAGATTTATTGGGGTAGGAAAGTGGGCAAATGTGTCAAATTTTTATTTCAACTCGGTATAAGCCTTGTATATAGGGATAGTCTATATACAAAGGTATGAGTATTGTTAATGAATCATAATCTGAACCCGAAGTTGTGAGCAACCACTCTGAGATTCCTGTGAAAACCATTATTTTCGTGAATTGACGGTCTACTATATTGAATTTCGTTTCGTTAATAATCGTTTTCCTCAAAAGGGCATGATATTCATCCTACAAAGTAATTGAATCGAATTAATAAAAGTACACTTGTTATTCTGATGGTAATTGAGTAAACGATGTGCCACAGTAAGTGTACTGTGGATGTGCGTTGCTGTTCGCGTCTTGATTTTAATCAGGTTTGGAGCCTAGCTCCTTTACCCTTTCAGCTGTCAGTGTCAGAAATACAAGTGGATGTGGACTGGGTTGAGGGTGTTCAAGACGGCAAGATGTTCCTTGCGGGCATCTGTGCCTCCCGTCACGCGGTTACCCCTGTCTGGCTGGGGTGGGTGGATGTGCTTTCAATGGCAATTGCTTTTTTATATATAAAATACAGTCAGAGTCCTCTAGTGGAAGACTTTTGAACTTGAAAGCGAAATTGACAGAATACCGCACCTTTTGCTCCCCAGTACCCGTTCCCAACAACTTGTTTTGTACTCGGAAATCTCAGATAAAATGGCATATCATAATGAAGGAATCAATAGAGTCTATTTTCGAAGAAAACATATTCTAGGATGTCTTGAATGATTTTTACTGTGACCAACTAGTGAGCTCGAGGTTTCATCTTGAGAAAAGGATAGATGGTCTTCGTTTGTGTAGAATATGTGTATGGTTTTTTCGTATGATATTTTGGTCAAGTTTCGTAGTTTTTTCAGTAAAATAATTGTAGAAAGTTATCGAAAATAAACGGTCAGTTTTCAAGTTATTTATTAATATTGTGATATTTCATATATTTTTCACATTTTTATGTGAAAGCTTTGTTATAAAGTTGCAGTGATCCAGCGTGTTGTGGTTGTGAAGTAATATCGAAGTTTTTTCGTACGTCATTTTGAAAGATTTTCAGTGAAATTCTCACATGACATGACATTTTAGACCGTTACAATGGCCTCAACATCAAGATTTGAGGTAAAAGTGTTGATGTCCAAAGGTAAACGGGCCACCGCCGCATATATTCATGCTGACTGCTCCAATAAACGGAATCCACAACATCTGAAAGAAGTCCTGGACAATCTTCTGAATCCCCATAAAGCCATAGACGAATGGGAGACCATAGACTGGTGCAAATGGCTAATGGCAGGAGGAAGAACCCCTGATGAATTTGCCAGCACAGGTGAGAATGACACAATTTTGTCCTTGTCAATGGCCTTGCAGTTTATGTCTGTTTCAAAATTGGTTAAATGACTAAGGGATTTCTATTTCTATTATGAACTTACTGAAAACATCCATGAAAACTATCTTGAGATATGATATTCTCTCTGTATGTTAGTTGATTACATCACCAATTTATTTTTGTATATTTTTTATCAATTTTTTATGCTGTATGTGCCAATAGTAATATTTTTCATATATTCAATTATGAGACTTCAATTGCTTCAAAATGTCTAAGGCATGATGAATGTTATAAGCTTCTTAATCCAAAGAAATTGAAAAAATTACCGAAACACAAAAAATTTCGTTGAATGACTATGTCAATCCATAGAAAAATCTATTTTATTAAAAAAAAAACAGTATTTGTGACAGTTGTCTAGATGATTGCAGAAGTTTCTTGAAATTTTGTTCAATGGGTGCAAACCTCTCATCACTATTTTAAGTATTTATCTCAGTATTTATATTATGATACTAGCTGTTGCCCATGGCTTTGCCCGTGAAGAATTTGGTTTGTCACATTAAGTTTAAACAAATAGTTACAATATTTTTTTATTAACCCAAAACTCCAGGTTTCCAACTTCAAAACTGACGAAATTCAATAGAATCTTTAAACCCCTATTTTTCCCCCTTGGGGGTGGAAACTCCTGATTCTCTTTCTTGATGCTTATTCACACTATACAAAGAACCTGCCTGCATATTTGAAGATTCTAGGTTCAGTAGCATAGCCACCTCAGATATAATACACTTTTTATTGTTATGTCGTTCATCAGGATATTGTTCTTAGTTTGTTGTAAAGATTTGTAATCTTAGGTGAATATATTTGACACAATTATTTTCAATTTTAAATTTTAACTTAAACAAATTACTACTCGATTCATGTAGGAATATGTATACGTGGTGCATTTGCGCGCACATGTAAATCTGTTTGTTTTGTGAATATAAGTAAGTACTTACTTTTAATTACTTTGGAAATGTCAGTAATGTATATTGTCTTTTTTCGAAAATTTATTGCTTAAATTGTTTTCAAGTGAATTTGTGTATAAGGATTCCTATTTAAATAAAGATCTATCTATATAAAAGTCGCATGGGGAAAAATCTGGTGAATACAGTGACTGAGGCATGATTAAGGTGTTGATTTTCTCAAAAAATTACGAACAAGCAATGAGTGAGCAGGTGCATTATCGTTATACAAAAAACATGAATTGTTTTGCACTCCTCGCAAACGGCGTATAACTTAAGATAATACTCCTTATTGACCGTGAGACCATGTGGCAAAAACTCTTGATGCACTACCCCACGATAATCAAAGTCAACAGTCAGCAAAATCTTGATATTTGACCGAACTTGCCCCCCCTGGGCTCGTCCATTGGTATGATTGGACTTATTAGTCACCAATTATGACCCTATTAAGCAAATCAGGATGGCCGTTGACGTCATTCAACAATTCCTGAGCAATGCTCATGCGACGGTTTTTTTGGTCAAAATTCAACAATTTTGTAATGAAGTTCGGTGACACAGCTGTTTCTGAGGACTTCCTAGAAAAATCTTATGTTGATCAGGCTAATTAGTTAATTAGGAGACGTAAATTTAGGTAGTGTCTTCATAAATTCTCGACTTCTCATAAATATATAACTCATAGTTTATTATACATAGTTTCATATGAACTAAACTACTACAGGAGTGGAATTGACGCGGTGGTAGTGCGCCCGACTCACGATCGGAAGGAAGGTCGTGGGTTCGATCCGAACTTCGACCAGATATTTTTCTCTAGAGAATTCATCTAGTTGAAGCTGGTATGATTCTGCAACCGCGTTAGGAATAACACGTCAAAAGGTAAGGCCTCGTTAGTCCTTAGCTCTCACAAGTTTCTCAACTTCTCGGGGCGACAGCTGATTAACGGAAAAACACATTTTAAGCAGACTTCGATAGATCTATCTTGGTTATGAAATTAGTGTTTGTATTAGATTTACTTACTACGTCTGAGGTTACTGTTTTACATTTCAGAAATAAGGATAGGTAGTTTAGAAATCACAAAATATTCGTAACGATAAAAAATTTGTAAAATTGATAACCTCCTTAATAATCTTATTATCATTCAAGCTAAGATGTAATGAAGTTAGGACAGTTACAGTTGTGTGATAAAGTGTCTTCGAACAGGGACTTCCGAACTTCAATTGATAACGGCCATCTTGTTGATGCTACGTCTGTCAAATTAGTTGTCATTGTTTCAGTCTGTTTTGCCAAATCTCCACGGACAGACATAGCATTCTACAAGTGCAAATAATACAATTGTCTTATCAAAATGGGTGTTCTGTTCGGGCAACGTACCGCGCGCTTTTCCCGTTTTAAGGTCGCCATAATCGTCTCACCGAGAGGACTATTCGCAATGTGGTGGATAAATTCGAGTCCCTGGTCCAGCAACGATCGACCAACACCCATATTTTGACGAAACGCAAGATCTGCCGAAAAAATCGCCTCTGTCTGTGAGAGTGCGCAGGAGAATTTGAGGCAGTCGATTTCGCGTCGTTTTCAAGAATTTGACCTTTCGCAAACCACAACTTGACGAATTTTGCATCGTGACTTGGGCCTGCACCCGTACAAAATTCAACTGGCCCAGGACCTGAAGGTAAACGACCATAGACAATGACGTGTGTTCGCTGAAGTTGCTCAGGAGCAGTTGGCAGCTGACCCTAATTTTCATCGAAAAATCATCTTCAGCGATGAGACCAATTTCTGAATGGATGGGTACGTGACCAAACAAAATTGTCGACTTTGGGACGATACCAATCCACATGAGATCCAAGAGCTTCCAATGTTTGGTGTATATTTTGGGCTGGCGGCGTCATCGGTCCATATTTCTTTGAGAACGACGTTGACAAAGCCATCACTGTCAACGGCGAGCACTATAGGTTGATGATTACCAACATATTTTGGCCTGGATTGGATGATCTGGACACCAACGATATGTGGCTTCAACAGGACGGCGCTGCGTGCCACACAGCTCATGCCACATTGGATATTCTGCACCAGCGATTTGAGGGCATGGTCATCTCACGTGGAGGTGATGTGAACTGGCCACCGAGATGGTGCGATTTGACCCCGCTAGACTTTTTCTTGTGGGGTTGTCGTAAATCGCAGGTGTATGCGAAAAAACCACAAACCACAGCGGTCCTCAAAGCCAACATAACCCTTGCCATCGGTCAAATTGAGGCTGATTTATGCGCCAGAGTCATGGAAAATTGGACGTTTCGAATGCACTCCACCCAGAGAAGCCGTGGCGGACATTTAAACGATGATATATTCCACACATAACGGAATCAATAGGTATTTCAAAACGAATGAAAAATTTCGATATCTCACACATACTTTGTTTTATTTAAATTTAATTGGATGTACAGCCAGTCTTCAAGTATGCCCACTGAATATATGTGAAGGGTTCTTTCCTTATACGAGGAATTGGGCGAATTTTGGATCTACAGTTGGTTAGAAGTGATGACAATTTTGTTGTTTGTCGTTCGCTTCAGCTTGGTTAGAGGAATGATACTCAGAAAGGAATTCGATTTTTAATTATGGAATATCATCAACTTTAGGTTGAATGTGATCACTACCTTGCACTGACGAGAGGCCAAATAACCCGAAACCGGTCTGCAAGTGTGCCCGTTCCTATAATTGAAAATCGATTCCAGCAGTTGTATCGCCAACAGCATATGCATATGTGAAGATTCCTGCACTGACACCTGTTGGATTTAATTCAAAGTGCTTCGTGGTATTAGCCAGGGGAATAGTTGTTCCCTGATAGGTGTCAGGCCATCAACTTACAGTGTAGGTGAGTCGAGACTGGCCTGAACAAATTGTTTTTTTTCGTTAATCTGGTGAAATGGTCGTATAATTCAAATTGTTATATTATATAAAGCACAGATTGGGTAAAATTTAGTCAATATAAACACGCCCGAGAGAGCTATCGTATAGCAGAACACGTGTTGCGATTTCGTGAATATTCAGTGAAATTATCGCGATCATATGTCACTTGAATACGTTATCGATTTAATCAAGTATCGGAAAATTCCATCAATAATATTCGAAACGGCTCAGCAGCTTCCATTTTGGGACAGCTCTTATCATTTCGCGGGTGATTCGATTACGTCAATCATCTAATGATGTAGGCTGTGTTGCATAAGCAACAGTTTCACGATATCCTAAAACAAAAAGTCCAAGGGAGAAAAGTCCGGGAATCATGCTGATTACTATCGTGGGCCGTTTGTCTTCATCCACTTCTATTAAAAACGATTGTTTAAAATATTTGTTACAATTTCATGTTTATGTGGTGATTCACCATCTTGGGGAAAAAGCATACCTTCTTCGAAATACTCGGGTAAGTCCATAATTTTCACACGAATCAAAGTATGACTCATCGGTTGAATTATCATCAAAAAAATAAGAACACATAATCCTCTCATTGTATCATCGACACCGAATATTCATGCCTCATTTAGTTTGAGATTGTTTGTTGAAGCTAGTAGTGCGGAGTGCGAATTTTTTCGAGATGTAATGGAAATTGTGCTGGTTTACAAACTAATTTTTGTGAAAGTGGGGTCATCACTTAAACTAAAGTGCGTTTGTGCAATCAAAGTCCATCTTACACATAATCGCTTTCACGCAGTTTCAAGAGCGAATAATTTTCAAAATAGTGATACTTATTGTCCATCAGAATTCATCAAAGAGGGGTTTTGCCTATATCAAGTTCTGTAACAATAACTTTTCAGAAAATATGAGGATTGATATTGCAAAATACTAAAACGATAACATTGTCAGGTGGAAAGGAAACCTCTGCTGGTAAAATGTCACGAGCATACGGGAATTTTGATTGACATTCACTGAAAACATGTAACATCAACATATTCTGTTGGAAAATACAAGGGTGGTTTGAAAAATTTCCGACTTAACAAAAATACAAGACATTGTTTCAGATTTTTTCAATAGTCTCCTTTCAACTCTACACACTTCTCCCAGCGATGCACGCAAATAGTACTCGGCGTTTTTCTCTGCAAAATAATTATTCACGAAGGTGACTGCCTCTTCATTCGACGGAAATATCTGTCCACTGAGTGGAATTTTCAGATGAAGGAATGAAAAGAAGTCGCTTGGGGCTAGATCTGGCGAGTAAGGTGGATAGTCAAGCAATTTAAACCGTAGTTCGTGGATTTTTGCCATGGCAACCGCTGAGGTGTGAGACGGTGCGTTGTTTTGGTGAAACAGAATTTTTTCTGCAAGTCTGGTTAGTTTTCTGCAAGTTCTACCTCCACCTTTTCTAGTAATGATGCGTAGTATGCTCCTGTAATGATTTTCATTTTTTGAAGCTAATCAATTGAAATACCTCCATGACTATCCCAAAAAATAGTCGTCATCACTTTCTTATCTAAAAAAACAGTTTTTGATTTTTTTGGAGCCGGTTCTCTCTTTGAAGTTCATTGTTTGGGTTGTATTATTGTTTCAGTCGTATAATGGTGCATAGAAGTTTCATCTACAAAAATTATTCGGGGTCAAAACTCGTATTCATTGCTCCTAAACTGCGCGTTGGAAATGTTAATTCGAAAAAGTTTTTCATTTAACGTGAGCAAACGCGGCACCCAACGCGTGAAGAGTTTTCTCATGCCTAAATATTGATTCAATACGTGACAAATATATTCTTTATGGAATGCTCTCAACCACTGATATCTTTCTGACTTCAATTCGGTGGACATCTAGCATTTGGTAGACTTTGGCGATGTTTTCGTCGGTAGTTGCAGTTTTTGGACGTCTTGAACGTACATTCTCTCCTAAGCTCTTATGGCAACGTTTAAATTCAGCTGCCTAAAATTTCACTGTGGTAAATGATGTTGCAGAGTCTCCTTATACAGAATCCAACTCATCTTTAATTTTCCTACGCGTATTGACTTTTTAATACCACTGAAATCGATTCAATTAATACAAGGTATAA